>CM060966.1:83717344-84002344 GCA_030765045.1 Tenodera sinensis
TACTGTTAACTGGTGTACAGCGGATTTTGAGTCTTTGGGTTTTTTTAATACATTAGAACACACAAATTCAAACTCTCATTTCTACGCCCACACTCCCGGGAGATCAGGGAATAATTCTGGATAGAGGAAAAATTCCAAGCGAGAATCAAACCCAGAACCCCTCGCACAGCAGACAGATCCTCTACCAGCCAATATTACGCTTTCCACTCCTCTTGGAATGGAAAGGTCCTTTGCGTTTTCGCTGTTTCGAAAGAGCCATGTCTTATCGACGAGAGGTGCACCACTGGTTGTTTACGTTTGAATGTGTGTTGACTGAAGAAAAGATGTTTGAAGGACGGCTACTATCGCTTTGCCCCTGAACGGTGGTATTACGTCATGTCCAATACAAATTTGTTGACCCCTGGATCAACTTATTAATTACACAAGTCCAGAAATGTTTAAACACTTTGAAGAACCGATTTAAAAGTATTTGATTTATAGTAAATTGGTCATGTTGATTTCGAATCAGTCATGGCTTTTTTTTTTCCTCCATCATCGTCAGTTTTTTTCTTATGATACCCTTTCTTATTAAGGGATGTTGTCAATCCGTATCTTAATAAGGCTATATTAGTGCAGATACTACTAGACCTATGTTCAATTGTGTATTATACAATTCAGGCAATACAGTGATTGTATGAAATCCTTTGAGTAATCTGCAGTACATAATTTAAAAAATGTCAATTTTTTTTTCATTTTATAGGTCCATTAAGAAAATCATAAGTATATTTTTTATTCTATTAAATTTGTATCATCAAAACAGAGCAGCAGACTCAGAAAGAATGCATCCTGTAAAAATATTGGATCTCTATATCTCGTACATGCTGAAATAACGGCTCATTAGTGAGGCAGGTCTTGAGGAATTCCCTCATTTTATTAGGTACATCACAGATTTGGTTAGATAAACCTGACAGAGTTACTATCAAATTCGGAAATTTGAAGTGCTTATTCATCTATAATACAAAAATTAAACATTACATGCGGATATTACTAATACAATACCTTTAGACTCAGTATTTAAAGCAGTTGGGAAGCTTTTTGTATGGGATTTTCTTTTATGTAAAGATGGATCTTCCTGCTGAAGAAGTCAATAATTATTGTTCATCATGGAGGAATCTGATCTACCTTGATATCTACATTCCATTTTCAGTATATCTTGGTGAAGATGTTCCCTTTGCTCATCGCTAACTGCTCTCAAATTCTCAGGAAAAAAGTCTAAGTGCGAACGTAGAAAATGCATTTTCAATGACATCCTACGTCCTAAGTTTCTATAGTTATCTAAGTATCGTTGATAAGGTGTTACTATTTCGTACTTTTTATTACCTAGAAGCCCATTCACCATTTCTTTGAATGACAACCACGCAACAAGTTCAGCGGGATTCAGCTTAGCATCAAATTGTGAATTCTTAAGCAATTGTCTTACCCGTGAACCAATGAAACTTTCTTCTTTTATTTTGACTGCACTTATACTGGGAAAGATTTCTATCAGGTATCTGAAATCTTCCCGGAGAAACCCGCCCAGACGCCGCTTCGTCCACCAAGAATGCCACATGCAGGTCCCGCCTAGGTGGTAGGCGAGCGGTATACCAATGTGCATTCTCGACCTGATAAGTATCACTTACACTTCTTGGTACGCAATATACTATTTTGATTCTAGGTATAACTTTGCATAGTTAATTTTAGGTAACATTAAGTACTGCTTCAACAAGCAGAAAAAGTATTGCAATCAAACCAAGCATCCCATACCGAGATTTCAGCACAAATACAGTCAAAAAGTATTTTAGAATGTGTGTGCGTGCGTGTGTGGGGCGGTTGCGTGGCGTGTGGCGTGTGTGCGTGTGTGCGTGTGTACAACGTACCTCAGAAACTGAAGTCGGTTAACATCAAGGTTAAGTACTTGAGATCAGCATGTTTCAGTAAGCGGCACTACAATTTTGAAAAAATATTCACCACCCATATCCTTTATATGGATCATTTTTCGAAAGTATTCCAAATGGGAAACCTTTTTTCTAGTTCCCTTATTTTTCCCCCTCGCAGTCATGTAAAGAGAATGGAATTTCAAAGTTATCATAAGGTGACCAGCCTTAAAATATTTTACTGCCACTTTGGCCTGCTATATTCGCCTATTTCTATTGTAGCTACAACAAAATGTGTAATAAAACCATTTCTGCAAATGTTTATCTCGATAAATTTGTATATTTGTTTATCTCCAAAATTAAGTTTTTGGAACAATAAATTGTTAAAGAGTGCGCAGAATAAAGTTATGTGAATGTAACACAACAAATGTTTCTTTTCCTTCCTTGACCATTCAAGGAGAACCCAGCATCAAAGCCACCACAAAGCTCTAAGATTTGACTACTGCTTATAGTCTATTGCATTCCTCTAAACTCAACGTAACATTCAGCAGGGCACTTTCTGTGTTTATCTGAATTCATATGAAGTACACAGAAGTACAGGCTTCTCCACGATTAGTTTATTGAAGAATGGGTAGAGACAGTCATGTGAAAACAACACATTGACATCCTTTTCTCTTTCAGTGGCGTTTTCGGGCAGTTTTTCTTTCTTTCTTTTTTTATTTATTTTTTTTTTGGGGGGGGGGTGTTGGGGGCTCCTCCACTATTACTGTGTATCATCAAAATACATAGGGTTCATTAGCCCCATACGGTTCGTAGTAGGGAACATTGCGTGAATGATTTAGTTTAATTCAAATAAATGCCCATTCTTCCATTCAATACTTTGCTTGAAGCTTTTATCCGTCTTGTGATGAAGACCTGGTTGTCACAGTTACGAGTAAGAGAGGAAAATGTAATCAACTACGTTAAACAAATCATACACCGGATAGAAGCGGTGCCGCTCTCAAGGAAATTGAATGTTGGATGTTTTTCAATGCTCCCTTTTCCCGTAGCTTCTGCACAAACTGATTCAGGAAGAGAGCTCCGTTATGCAAGAGCTTGCAGAATATTCAAAAGAAATAAGATGACTTTTCGGGTGCACTTGTTATCAGTGGCGGGCACACTTTTCTTAGAGGCGGCTTATATTATATACAATGTCTCTAAAGTAGACCAACGAACTTTGTGATCAGATGGGTAACAGTTTTACAACATTTTATCGAATTTCGTTTCAGTAAGAAATGGAGGAGCCAAGCCAACACAGTTTTGAAACTGAGAAAATGGCTGCCATCTTTGGGAAGGATAGATAGAGTACGGCAGGTCGATGAGCTCTCTGGAAGTCAAAAAGCGGTTGTTGCAGATCATTCTTTAGTAATCAGTAGATATGAAGAAAATCAATGAACATGAGGAAAACATTGCCAAAATTTGCAAATGTGAAGAAAAATCCAAAAATATTGTAACATGTTGGTACTATATTCTACACCAGAAGCCCAAAAATTGCGCGGTCCGAAATACCGTGAATTCGGATTTAACGTGTCGCCAGAAAATATTTCGAGCTTTTTATTTATTTATTTTTCAAAGTTGAGTTTAAATTTTCTTCAAAGAGCGGTATACATTTCACTGCCTAGAGTGTGGACTTTGGCCACTGCTGCCGCTGCATTCATAGCGTTGACCTTGGGCACTGCATTCCTAAGAATTTCCGCATTAACGAGACATGCGTGTGGGATAAAATATTCTGCACGTTAGTGAAGTGATAAGTTCCATAAACAAGATGATTCTGTGTGTAAATAAGCAAAATGAATCGAATAGTACTCATCTCCATCTTGCTACCACCAAACAATATGCAAAGAAAACAAAAACGAATTATGCACCAAATAAAACAGTTCAAAACAAGGTTAGTGTAAAATGGGTACAGTGTAATTGTATGTACTGCATAAATTAAGATAGGTTGTAGGACTGGAATACAGCCCTAGTATAACTGGTGTGTAATTGTGTTTAAAAGTGGTGTAATTCACCATATAGTACATACTTTACAATGTACTGTAATTTATTATTGCACAAATGTTTCCCACCTCCTCCGCTGTATCGATTTTTGTCACTTCAGAGCTTACATTTCGATATACCGTGGAATCGTTATAATGCGGGGCTAAAGCATATTCCCCAACAACCGTGTTATTTCGGGATTCTACTGTATTTTAAAGGCAAAACAACTCATGCTTTAAGTGCTTGAGGCGATTTCCTTTCATTAGCTCTAAAAGTATGCTTTATAAATGTTTATCTATACTTAGCAACACATTGTCAAATTAAATAGAACAAATTAAATGGAGTTTGTACATTTTAATCATTGTGAAGCCTCAAACTTAAAAAATAAAGTAAAATGAAGTTACTGGCTGCTTTTAGTGCTTGCTCTCATTTTACTTAGTCGTCTAGGTGTAAAATACCAGCCTCTGGTTTCCCAGATCGCAGGTTCAAACCCGGCGGAGGGCGATGGAGGCTTTTACTGGTTGCTCTCATTTTACTTAGTCGTCTAGGTGTAAAATACCAGCCTCTGGTTCCCCAGATCGCAGGTTCAAACCCGGCGGAGGCCGATGGATACTTAGCATGGCTTCCTTCGGAAGGGAAGTAAAGCCCTACATTTGCAGAACCTCAGGCCTGATAAAGAGGCTTCTAAGCAAAACTAAGTGGTTTTCACGCTCAATATGAAATGCAACACTGAGAACCACAGCAGTTGAAGGGCGTCCATAAATCAAAGCTAAACTTCAGATTTTCCTTGTTTCCTTAAAAGCACCGGTTTGCGACAATTAATACTCTTTAAAGAATATAGGCTATTTCATTCCACATGTGACGTTATACTAAACAGAGGAAGTATTACAACCCACGTCGACATTCCATACCAATTTTCACATACACATTTTGAAATTAAATTAAAAATTAGAAAAAGGTTACTTGTGTGTGTGTGTGTGTGCGTGTGTGCGTACGTGTGCATGCGTGTGCGTGCGTGTGTGCATGTGCGCAACATAGTTAAAAATCTGATGTGTTGCACTCGCATGACTTTCTCTACTCTTGCACTAACCATTCTTACAAACTCTTATTCCTATATCTTCTTCTTGTTAGTTGAGATAAACATTTGCAGAAATTACCTTATTGCTTGTTTCCTTGTAGGTGCAAGGGAAATGTTAGAATACAGTAGGCTTTGAGCGATAGTCAGATCGTTTAAAGCTTTGAGACTCCGTTCTCTTTGCACATTTAAAATATCAAAAAATGAACAATGATGTTGCATTTCACGGAAGTTTTAAGTTTTCCGAAACTCGCACACATAACAAAAAATATCTCCGAAATGGTTCACCCTACAAGAAAATTTATTCAGACACAAATTGTGTATTTTAGCAAGATCTACATTTTCTGCATAGTATAATTTGGTCTATCTCTAACGGTTTACCAGTTATGCAAAAGTCGTCCAGAGTAAATACGACTACAGGGACTATAGCCAGAAAATTCAAGATATACATTTCATTTGTCATCAAAATATCTCAAATATATGACATTTTAATAAATTTCGTTAGAGCCCTTTTCAAGAAAATCAAAAACTTCGAAAAATTTTCCCCGTAAAGTGTAGTTTAGGGTGGGGTTATTTTCTTCAAAATCTTCGTGTCGCATCCTTGAAAGACATTATGTCGTTGGGCCGTTAAACCCCACACACTCACTCACTCACTTGAAAGACATTAAACTTAAATACCAACTTTGGTTTTTAACCGACTTTTCGTTTTTGAGTTATGCTGTCCACAGTCTGACTGACACACACACACACACACACACACACACACACACACACACACACACACACACACACACATGACCTTTTTCTAAAAATGCTTTTTTTTTTATTCAGGGGGTCTCAGAACATATATTTCGGGTGAAATCTCAACATCGAATTTTTGAGTGGAATGCAGTACTTCCTCTACTTACCAGTAAAGAAAGTAAAAATGTAAAGCCCTTTAAGCTCCAAAGATGGTATTTACGTTCAGCAGTTTTCAAGCTTGCAACACGAAGATTTGCAAGAAAATCCCCTAATTTCATTGAAAATTTTCCGTTAGTTTTTATTTTCTTAAATGTAATAAGGATGTTGATTATAATACCATATGTTTTAGGATATTTACATTAAAATAAAATGCATATCTTGTATTTTCTTGGAGCAGCGTGTGAAGTCCCTCCTTTGTAAACGACATCTGTATAATTTATAAACTGTACGAACGATGGACCAATTTTACTATATATAAACTGTGCATACATCTATTAAAACACACGATGTGTGGCAATTACGGTTTTTGCTAAGTTAACTACTTGCGATATACCCACTTGTTGTTGGTTGTTTTGCAGAAGAGTACGTAAATAGAAAGGTAATTTTAATGCAGCTCCTCTTGCAGAGCTTTATTTCAAGATTGTTAGACCGAAACCTGTCTACAGTATTTCTAGAGCGAGAATACTCACTAAAGGGAATTTAGAAACTTGAAGCAGAGTATATACAAACTGGAAGTTGGTAAGCAAGGACCTGTGTCATAAGAAAGTTCTCTAGAGAAAGTTTCCAGAGCTCAAGAAACATCATAGAGATTAGTCACAGCTTAGTCAGACGTATCGGTAAGCTGGATTTAAGACTGTATATATTCAGTAGACGTAGCATGTTTTGGCTTTCGCAGAGATATTTTCTGAAGATCAGAACCAGAACATCAAGTTTGCAAAGCTCTAAACGGAGTTGGTTATAGAAAAAAAGTTTTAACACAAAAATTAAATATTCTTCTTTTTCTTTACAACACGACTTAGACGGTCGTCTGCTTCTATATTTTGTGAATCTTCCTACATCTCATTATTCATTATTCATTATGATGGCCTGTATTGGTATGCTAATTTAGGAAGTCTTGTTTGTTTCATGTGGCATAAGTATTATTTCCAATTATTCCGACATTTGTTTTATTTTAACGTATGTAACATGTCTGTAATTTCTAATGTTTTCATTCGAATGCCTTCACTTCACAGGTGATTTGGTCTTGTGTAGCCATTAGTGCTCAATAAAGTCCTCCTGCACTACAAATTCTATTACTCATTTTATTTCCAGTCACCTAAGCCTTTCTACCATAAAGAAGTAAATGATCATTGTTTTATAGAATTTTATTCTTGCTTTTATTCTTAATGTTTGGTCAACTTTGCTTAAATCTCTTTCGAAAACCAATATTTCAAATCCCATATGAAATTTAAAACCTAGATATATAAACTTGGAAACTTGTTCTATCTAGAACTAGTTTTGATTTTATTGCTGATTTTCCTAGAAATACTATCACTTCAGATTTCCCCTTTTAGATCTTAAAATCGTACTGACAGAATTACTTTTTTTAGGTAATGTAAATACTGTGGTAAACCTTTTGTTTGTGTTAGGACATAAATGGGGAGAAGTGACACTTGTATAATTTCCCCTGCATCGTACTTTTAACCCCGTCCACCTCAGAGAACCGGTCAGTTCCTCACATTGTGTCAGTAGTGGAATCAAGTGTATAACAAGGTAAGAAATGCTTCAAAGCTGAAGTATTTTTGTGTCCCTAGTAAAAATAAAGCATTGTGTTTGCTATGCGAAAAGAAAATGTACGTACGTAATCACAATCACGTGGTCACAAAACCAATACATCATGTTTCTATTCGGTTCCGCCACTGCACACATTGAAACTTACTTTGTTTGTAAAGACGTGTGGATACGTAAATAAATAGAACCGGAAAAGACAGTGATGGGGTAAAAGTGGAGAGGGTAAAAATTCGATTGCATTCCTGTTATCCCTCTTCCCTACGCCTGTACTAGGACACCATAGGTGTATAATAAAATATTAACATTTTTACTGTAAAATTCAATATTGATATTTTAAATGCATAGCCTTCTTCCTGGACAAACGAACTATTTTTAGCAAGAGGTTTTCAGAGGAATACTCGTATTAACCCTGTCAGTAATGTATGTATCTGTCAGATGCATGCCTTAATTTTGCCTGATTATCCTTCCAACAAATAAAGCTATGAACTTTTTATTCCAGGGCGTATTACCTCCTACCTTCGGTTTTTACTTCACGAAAGTTTCAACTTGACTTCGTAACAGAGGCGGACGTCGACATATATGAGATTTTAACTTAGAAAATGAGTAGAAATGCCTATAAACAGAAAAAGACGTACCTTGGTCGGAAACTATATAGAACTGCTAACTGAAAAACATTGCCTCGCTGTATAATTCTGATAAGGCAGAAATAATTAAATAAAAGGTGGGTTTAAGGCACAAATTTCGATGATAAAGCAAAAAAGTAATTAATGTAGCATATGTGAATGCCTTATGCTTGAAAACAAATTCAGTTCAGATGTACCTTTGCCTTCTGCACGAATATATGTGTTGACTTCCCATTACATCTGGCGATTTCTGCGACGTCATATCACAGTGTGGCAAAGGAGATCTGACCACGTAAGCTGGTTCTCTGCCGATAAATAATGTATGAATCCTGGGAAACAACATCGATATCTCGCACCAACAGAAGCAGCATGGGAGAAATAACAATAGCGCTAGACACGTAACATGCTCCTAAACTGATTCCCTCTGATAATCTCCTCCAAACATCACTGTATTATTTATCACCGCTCAGTGCACATGTCGACAAAAGGCCATTTTTGCTTGTGAAACATCAAAAGTACTAACAGTTAATTGGAAAATAATTTTTAAAACTTTTAAGCTTAAAAGGTGAACTTGCGTCACTTATTCTGGAGTTGCATGTAATACTCCGACCAAGAGGAAGCCATAAATAAGCATTTTAGCAATCTGTAAAGGAAGCATGCTAAAATAAGCCAAGTTGCAAGCTTATAAATCAAGGAGTTTACATAGGTATGTTCCATTTTAAGATAGATGCATTTTGTTTTTTTATTTGATTTGTTTTCTACAATTCAGTTTTCCCTAGTATTAAAATTAATTAGGCTTATATCTAGCGGAATAATTTAACATGTATAATACCACGATATTAATCACAAAGGTACACGCAATAATAATTCGTAAACAGCTAACAATACAAAATATGTTCTACTGTTAATTATTATTTATTTATGCCAACAAGCTTACTGCTGGTGTTTTTAAACACACAAACCGTGTGTGGGCAATGTTTAAGAGATGGAATCAGGACTGAAAAATTCAACGCCGTAGCTGAGATTTGGAATGCGGAAGATCCGTGGTTCAAATCCCGGCTATGGCATTGAATTTTTCAGTCCTGATTCCACCTCTTAAATGTCCTACTGTGATTATACTAAGAAGATTGATGTTTTGCACTTGGAATGTCAGTAATGCAGTTCCGGGCATGACAGTGATTGGCATCTATATACAATATACATGAAAACAAGTATGACGAAGTGACATTTTTCAACTAATTTGGAAGAAACTCTAATTTGTATATTTTTAAACCGTAAGTTAACCTGTGGTTTACAAATATAAGTCTAGTTTAACTTACCCAAAGGTATATATAATTCGACTACGATAGCAAAATGTAGCCGGAAATGCATGTTCTGGGGCTATCTCAACCTAACACATTTTCACTTTCTTTACTACGTATAGCTAGTAGGGGGACAATTTTATTACACCCAAAATACTCCGGAAGTATATGTTTGGAGGCACCCTGGATACACACACACACACACACACACACACACACACACACACACACACACAGAGTAACAAACAAAAATTTGAAGAAAAAGGTCTATCTGAGTGTTGTGTGTATACTGATGTGTGTGCGTGGGTTGGTGTTTGTGTGGTTTTGTGTGTCTGTGTCTGAAGTACAACTCAAAAAACGAAAAGTTAGCTGAATACCAAACTTGGTAATTTAGTTCAACATTCTTCAAGTATATGATACAAAGATTTAAGAAAATAACTCCACCACAAACTACAACTTATATGGAATATTTTTTCCAAAATTTTCATTTAAAAATGTGTAACCAATGTGAACAAACTACCATGTTTTAATTAATTTTAATTCATTGTTGCCAATGAAATGTACACCTTACATTTTCTGGAATATGGTGTGACTAAGTGACCTTTGGATAATGTAAAAACCAATCCTACTGTATAAATAATTTAGATCTCATTGAAATATATAATCTATGTCCAATACGTTTATACTTTATGCATTTAATTCCAAATATTCCTCGTTGTTGGTGTGAATTTTCAAACACTTATAACTTTCTCAAATGGTAAGTCGTTATTCGTTATTACCCTGGTTATGCAAAGAGAATGGAATTTCAAAGCCATCACATAAAGACCAGCCTATTACTTAATACAGCTGTATTAGCCTACTCCCGTTATACCTAAAGGAAATATGTAATTAAAATATTTCTGCAAATGCTTCTGTTGATTAACATGAAGTAGAAGTAGGGATAAGCTTTTGCAAGAATAGTTTGTTGAAGAACGGGTAGAGGGTGTGCAATGTTGCAATTTTATAAGCGATATTATATTTATTTCTTAAATTTAATAATACGTATGAGATATTTTGAGTTTCAAACCTACATTACATGAATAATAATTACTGTTTTCTTCATTTGACGTATACCTTAAATTTTAATAGATCCCTATTTACAACTTCTCAAAAGTAAGAGTGAGCATTATGTCTCTCGCCGAAAGAGGGACAGCTAGTTACGTCATAATACCTCTCAATAGCCCTTCCTCTTGGATGTAACATGGCGCTCGCCTATATACGATATTAAGAATACATTCTTTCAAGGGTTAATCACCCCTGTAAAGTGCAGAAGTCTTCCCCTCCTAAAGAGAAAGAAGTCGAGGAGTATCTTTTCATATGAAGGCTGAAAATTAATCTCTGTTGCTATTGTAAAACCACAAGGAATACATTTTTATCACATGACGTAGCTCATCGCCCTAGGTCAGTTATCCGTTAAACTTGAGACAGCATAGCACTAGCAATTAATTCTTAGTCCTACTAACCTGGGAGACCGATCTTCGCTCGACATTTTTTTTTTTTTTTTTTTTTTTTTTTTTTTTTTTTTTTTTGTGGGTGGGGGTGAGAGATACTTGTTTAGATGTAATACATTCCATTTATATTTCAACAATAGAATATTGTATAAATTGTATGCTGAAGGGTGATTAGAGCAGGATATGTGTTACGTAAAAGAAAAGCGAATAGAGCAAACCATGTGAAAGTATTATATTTTATAGTAAAATGGCTAGCATAAAAAGCTTCCCCACGAAAAATTACATATACATGCCGAATTTCCCGGTGTTCGGTCAAACGCCTTTCAGATTAACGGTTACATAAAAAGGAGTATTCATCTATAGAGGATATTGTTTGTAGAAGAATGAGTAGAGAAAGAGATGCGTATGTTACCTAAAAGTGCGTGGAGAAAGCACTGAATGTAATACGCAGCGCTTGCATTTCAAACATACAGAAATTTGTGTTACTTATTTGTAGAAGACGAAATATTTCTTTTTGGTAAAATCGCATTTTTTTTCCAGGAAAGACAGTTATATACATAAATTTAAAAATCAAAAGCTTATCTGAACACAAAACTTGATCTAAATCGTTAGAGCCGTTTCAGAGATACGCAAAATATATTTATATACAAGAATTGCTCGTTTAAAGATATTAGATAGATATGTATGCGCAAGGATTGATAAAGCACAGTAAGACAGAATACTAAAGGCACTAAACACAAAATGGAGCATTTTATGTTATTAATGATGTATAATGTGCACCATAGGGGCCTAGGTAAAATTGTGAAAGGGGGGGGGGGAGGAATTCAAGAGAAAATACCAATAACAGTTTCAAGAACTTTAACCTTTATAGGTCAATAAGTTATACATTTAGTAACATTAATGATTTATCGGCCTAGTGGACCTTTAAACAAAACAGAAGGCGAAACTCAGAACAGAAATACAGGTGAATAACAATTTCACATTACCCCATTCAACTCCAGCAAACGAGAAGTTGGGCAGTATTAGCCTATCTGAAAGTGCCCAGATAATTCACGTGTATAACTTACGGGTTACGAGAATTGCTTCCCTAAACTTTTAATTCATCCGCGGTAGAAGTCATTTCCCAGGCAATGACGGTCACAAAGCCAATCTAAAATACATACCTTGAGCCTTAAGGAAAACAAACAACACGGAACCACTTACCCTGTGCACCAAGAAAGGAGAGACACACGACTGTCTCCACCGTGGTAAGCCCGAGAGGAACCCCCCCCCCCCCCCAAAAAAAAAAAAAAAAAAAAAAAAAAAAACTAGCGCTTCCTAGCGGGAAAAACCCGAGTCGCGAAACAAAAGGCATGCTTCCATAAAACAACCGAAGTGCGATCAGCACAATTAAGTGGTGCTTAGCGCGGTGGTGGCGCTGCTGCTTACCAAGTGGGAGACCCGGGTTCGGTTCCCAGTATCGGCGTGGGGGATCTCTATGAGGGTCCAATTCAGGAGCTACTTGATGGAGAAGTAGCGGCCCCTAGTTGCCAAGACTGCCTAGTCAGGAGGGAGGAATAGGGGCACTGACCATGTCCTACCTCCAGTACTGTACCGTACTGTGAATGACACCTGTGGTGAGCAAAGGTGGAGGTCGCAGCGGCCCGGAGGTAGATCTTGGCCCTGAAAGTGCTGTTGCGCCACAGGGTTAATCAGTTTTAGTTATGTATAACAGCATTGTAACAATTTAAGTACTTTTATTTAAATATTCATTAACATTTAGTGCCCATTTTGGAAGAAAAAAAAATGTCGAAAGATCGAAACGTTAACATTTTGATAGGTGGGAAATAATGGCTGATGCTAGATCAATATTAGGAAACTCAAAGATAAGGGTTCCTTATAGTGGAGTTACGTATGCAAGTAAATTCTAGGAAGATGCGTGGAGATTTAGGGCCCCAAGAATTACATATAAATTTCACTATTTGTTGCAATGGATAGCAAGGTAAAAAGAGAAACTTGTCTGCACTAAGAGAAAAAGTCCTAAACCTGGAGGCGGAACTTTTAAACAAGCATGCGTCGATGCGTTTCGGTCGTTGAGAAATTAGAATTCAAAATTCAATCCGCGTCTTTCATCTCAACACACTTGATTCGTTAATTCCGGGCGTTAATGTTCATATGCATCACCTCAGATGTTCTTGGATTCCAAGTGGCTGCGATCGCGGAATAGGTTGTTATGCGGTTCAAAATAGCATCTTGTTTAATATGATCACTTATCGTAATATATAATATAACCACATTGCATTTTCATAACCGTATGAATCAAATGTATTACTCCACAAGAGTTACTGCATCTGAAATGCATGTATATTATTACTATCAACAAATATATAGGACGGTTCATCGTTTTAAACCTTCCTCTCAGGATGACAAAGCATGGACATCTGTCATGACATGGCGTCTATATCTCTTATCCCTGATTGCTTAGGGCTTGTACTTGGACATTCAAAGGTGTACATTAGTCAACCTGGAGAAAGGCGAAGGAGGTTTAGATATAATTGATTAAAGGTAATTCTTTATTAGGGTAACGGTAATTGCTTGATTTGGATACGGTAATCCATACTTCGTTTCACTGGCTTCTGGAAAATGAATAAAACTGATAGCGACAAAGATAATGAAAGTAGATATTACTTTAAAATCACTGTGTTAAGTCCATCTACGAGCCAAAAGCAAACAACACGAACACGTAGGCAGCGTCTACCCCCTTGCGCTACAAACAGCCAACACCTATAAATTACATCCATCCAACATTTCAAAACATTGTTCACAAGCTACATGAATAAAAGTACATATTTTTTTCGTGCATAGTGCATAATCGCTGCACCGAGGGGATGGTTCAGGCGGTAACGCATTCGGGAGGTCGTGGGTGCGATCCCTGTCACCGATCTTTCTGAATCGTGTTTTTTTTTTTTTTTTTTTTTTTCAGTGGTTTCCCTGGGTCAGCAGGCGAATGCTGGGAAGGATTTCCATATCTTCCGAATTCCCCGTCCCTCCATTTCGTTAGATTAATCATTTCATTTCACCGTTACGTTTCTTTCAGGGTTGGAAGCGTCAGCGAGCGTCGTGGCAGCAGCACGGCAGGGGAAACAAATATTCTCTGGAAATCATTTTCCCCGATTGAAAGGTAAGCCAACTGGTTTTCGGATCCCCCACGGGATGGTACTACACCGAGAGGGGAGGGGAGCCGGTTTCCGAGTCCCGCGGCCACCTTGGGTGTAAGAACTCGAACGGGTGGGAGAGGAACCGGGCTGAGCCAGCCTCCACCAAGGTGCTTCTACCTGGGAAAATGCACGGACCCTGTCCTTGCTCTGTCGTGGCAACGTTTCAGACTCCCTTCGGATCCATTCGCCTCATCCATCCTTCCGGGGAAGTGCCCCATCAGGGGCATAGGGACAAAAAACGTCCATAAGTGAGAGCGTCTTTAAATGTTACGACTTAACAGATATTAGCTCTCTCCTGGCATGTCATCTGTTATTTGGTGTATTGAAGCGATAAACAAGGCAGCATTTGCATACATTCCCTTCCTGGGAGAGAAGTGAGCAAATCAAATGACTTTGATGTAGCCTATTACTGGTACAGCATGGCAAGTAAGTATATTTTAAGCATTCTATTATTTTAATAATGCCGAGAGGTTTTGCATCATTCCTTATAAGCCAAGGCAGCTGGAATATTGATATTAAACCACTACCAGGGAAAATGTGCCATTTCTGATCACTGGCATAATGCGACAATTATGCCTGATATTGAATGCAGCATTAGCCTATTTGCAATGGTTGGAGTGCATAAACTCATAAAGTATGCTTGTCTCACAGTCTGAACTTTGTGCCGCAAATGTTTACACAAAAATATACCAAGATCATAAAAATAAGGCAGCACAAAAACGAGCAAGTTGCACCAGTTGGTTCCAAAGGACGTCATATTTCAGTGTCACATGGCTTACTTCTTAAGCTTTGCTGAAAATTTAAAACGTTGTTATCAAGATCCGGCGGTTTAGTGCCGTAAAATAAAGTTGTCAGATATGATCACAGGGTCTTTCGATAAGGAAGATATGCTGTCCCTTAAGTCTTGCTTCTCTGAAATCCAACGTTGTAAAAAGGGGAAAATATTGGATTTAGAACAGTGCTAAAGCTGTCAGATAAGCTGCTTCAGGGGTTGATTTTGTTTTTCTCCCTCCCACTGAGGTCATGCTGTAAATATAAGCTGCAAACCTTCACTGGGGCATATATCTGGACATATCCTCCCTCCAGTTTCCGATATACAGAGATTATGTGCTCTGTCTTGATAGGGAAGCACATAGAAAAAATAATTGCTGGTATCTTGTATATTAAGTAACATGATACACACGTACAGTAGGTTATATCGAATAGTGCCAATATAACGTGCAATGATTCATATTGATAAGAAAATGCTAAATCATTTCAGTCATGATCTGTTGCCCTCTTACCTGGTTCTAGCACTCCACTTAATGTTTGTGCTACTCTCACATTTTCCTTCTCTTCCGAGCCTAAAGCCAATCTATCTTATTGGTGTTTGTATGTCAGTCGTTTGATATCAAGTCGAGAAAGACACACACACACACACACACACACACACACACACACACACACACACACACACACACACACACACACAGAGAGAGAGAGAGAGAGAGAGAGAGAGAGACAGAGAGAGAGAGAAATGGATTTATCGGGGCACCGGTGTGTTGTAGCAAAGCATTACAATCAGTCATTTAGGAGAAATGTTTACGTACTCCTCCGCTTTCGCCGCTCACCTAGGCCTGACATTTCTTCATGGTATAATGCATGCATGTCCAACTGCAATTAAAATCAAAAAGTAATTGACCCACCCATGGCTCAAATGATAAGGGGTTTCTACCAATATTAAATACGACAAAAAGAATCGATATTATTCTGAACGCTCTGACAATACATCTGTAATCCTGCAATACCCTACTTGCTCTCAGTAATGAAAATACTGTTAAATTCATATGGCTTTCTCTAAGCCCTAGTTCATTAATTATACAAACTATTCTTACGAAAGTTAATTTTTCCATCTCATCACTTTAATTGGGAAAAACATTTACATAAGTAAGTGTATTGGATGAGATATAACTTGACACTAGCTTATTGTACAAAAATCTGATGTGTTGCACACATATGACTTTCTCTATTCTTATACTAACCATTCTCACAAACCTTTCTTCCTGTATCTTCCTAGTGTTAAGATAAACATTAGAACAAATTATTTTACTGCTTATTTCCTTGTAGGTACAAGGGGAATATTAGGATTCAGTAGGCTTTGTACAGTAGTAAAAGCTTTTAAAGCTTTGAGATTCCGTTCACTTTGCACACTTAACATATCAAAAATGAACACCGATGCTCCATTTCACAAAGTTTTAAGCTTTCCGAAACTCATACACATAACAAGGAATATCTCCGAAATGGTTTGCCCTACAAGAAAAGTTATTCGGACTTAAATTGTGTATTTTAGCAAGATCTACATTTTTTGTATAGTATGATTTGGTCTATCTCTAATGGTTTACCAGTTATGCAAAAGTCGTCCAGAGTAAATACCAATACAGGGGCTATAGCCAGAAAATTCAAAATACACATTTCATTTGTCATGTCATTTGTTATCTCAAACATATGACATTTTGATCAAAATCGTTAGAGCCATTTTCAAGAAAATCAAAATTTTCGAAAAATTCTCCATCTAAAGTGTAGTTTAGGATGGGGCTGTTTTCTTTAAAATATTCGTGTCGAATCCTTGAAAGACATTGAAGTTAAATACCAACTTTGGTTTTTAACCTACTTTTCGTTTTTGAGTTATGCTGTCCACAGACACACACACGGAGCTTTTTCTAAACATGCTTTTTTTTGGATTCAGGGGTCTCAAAACATATATTTCCGGTGAAATCTCGACATCGAATTTTTGGGTGGAATACAATACTTTCCCTACTTACCACTAGAGAAAGAAATATATAATTACCATTTCTTCCTAAGCCGTCCCTCTTTTATAGGATGCCTACATACCCTCATACCACCGTATGGAACTAGGGAATACAACAGGGCTTTAAAAGGGATTGACCATTTCATGGAATGAAACCCAAGAGTTTTGAACACTCCGTGCTAAACAAGGACAGTAAAAAAGGTGCCATGTTAAAACTCGCCCACTGTACATTACACATGTCGTTATAGATACAAAGTGAATAGCAATAATAAAATGTTTAAGAACTGAGCGCTATAAGTTAGTCTTAGAAGTTCATATTCTTCAAATAAAACTTCAGGAAACAATCGAATGTCGAAAGGATTTTAAAATAATGAATAAGTATAAAACAATTCAAAACATTAATCGTGGATATCTCGGAAATGGTTTGTGATACAAGAATATCAAAAGAGTTTTAAAATAATAAAGTAATGAACAATTCAAACCATCAATCGCGGAAAACTTGGTAATGGGTTGTGGCACAAAAAACTATTTGGGATAAATTGTGTATTTTAAAGATATACTGACTAAGAAGGATTTCTAGTACGTCTTCGTCTATCGCTTAGCATTTACCAATTATGTACGATGATACAAAATTCCTTCCAAATGAAGAGGACTTCACAGGCTATTTCCAGGAAATTCAAGGCAGCAATTTTTTCTCCAATAACACAACGTATGTAAAGAATAATAGCTTCACTACAATAAAATTGAATTAAACAATTGTATTAAGTTTAACTCAATTTTATTGAAGTGAAGTTATTAGTCTCTATATACTTTGTGTTATTGGAGGATTATATTGCTCACTGTTAATAGAAAATGTTATTTGTCATGTGAATATCTTTAATATGTGGTATTTTAATTAAAATTCTTACAGCCATTTCTGATAAAACTAAGGTTTTGTATGACTTCCGTATTGACTATATAGGTATATTTCTTAAAAAATGTTCAACCATAGTGATGAAAAACTGGAGACTAAAATAACTGTTACGAAATCAATGAAATCTTTCTTAATGTATGGTCAAACCTCAAGTCCTCATAAACTCACATTTACTGCAAGGACCTTCTTTATTTTCCATTTCTTCCTCTAATACAATTAAAGTAAATAAAGGGAGCACTGTATTTCACCTAGAAGTTCCATATCTATTTCACCAAAATGGTGAAGCCCCATAAACCCAAGAAAAGTATTTTTAGACAAACATCCGTGTGTGTGGTACTGCGTGAGTGGGTGTTTATATGTACCTGTGTGTATGCCAAGAGCGTAGCTGAAAACATAAAAGTACAATAAATATCACAAATTGATCTTTAAGTTCAAGGAAATCTTCCAACCCAAACCTTGTTTTAAAAAGAACATTCTTCAAAATGTTTTATTTGTCTAAAATGGCGCCAAAATTTTGAGTAAAGCGCCATATATTATGATGTTTACACAAAAAAATCTGATGTGCTGCACTCACTGACTTTCTCCACTCTTGTACCAACCGTTCTTACAAACTCTTATACCTCTATCTTGTTCGTTAGTCGAGATAAATATTTGCAGAAATTATCTCATTTCCTTGAAGGTGCAAGGCGAATGTGGCAAAACAGCGCTAGTCATATCTTTTAAAGCTTTGAGATTCCGTTCTCTTTGCATAACACATAAAAAACTGAATAACGATGTTCCATTTGACAAAAGTATAAGTTCTCCAAAACTCACACAAATAACAAGGAACCCCTCCGAAAGGGTTCAGTCCACCCAAAAAAAAAAAAACCACACACACAAATTACTTGCACATAAATTCTGTTTTAACGAGATCTACATTTTTTTGTATACTTAGATTTGGTCTATCTCTTAAGGTTTACCAGTTATAAAATAGTCACCCAGAGTAAACAGGATTACTAAGGCTCCAGGCAGAAAATTAAACATATTCACTTCATCTGCCATAAAAAATATATTAAACATATTTCATTTTAGTCAAAATCGTTAGTCATTCGAGAAAAATGTTCCATTTAAAGCGTAGTTTAGGGTTGAGGAATTTTCTCCAAAATCTTCCTTGAAAGATATTGAATTTAAATACGAACTTTGGTTTTTAACGGATTTTTTGTTTTTTGAGTTATGCTGTTCACAGATACAGACAGAGTGACAGACACACACGGGCTTTTTCTAAAAATGCTTTTTTTATTCAGGGGCCTATTTCCGGTGAAATCTCGACATCCAATTTTTAGGTGGAATACAATACTTCCCCTACTTACTATATGTAGTAGAGAAAGCAAATATGTGCATCATGAATTTTCTGGCAATGGCCTGACAAGTCCATTCCATTCGAAAGGAGTGTTGTTTAATTCTGTATAACTGATTAGAGTTATGAGATAAAAACGTACTATACTGGATGAGATGTAACTTGGCACTTGCTTATTAGAAGAAAAAACACACTCGCCAGCTCTTTCTAAGGTGTCCCTCTTTTATGGGATGTCCGCGTACTGTATTTTTCAAAACATGAAACCCTACCCCACTTCTCTACCAAAGATGGCATTACTTCGAGGCATGGATTTTACAAGGTTTGCGGCTTAAAAATGTAAAGAAACCAGAAGACTTCTCGCTCTGTTTAGGACGGTTGCCTTTTGTTTGGTAATGGTTATTACTAGGCTTAGTAGTCCAACTACATTAAAGAGAAATCAAGTTATCGGCGTTCGTAGTGTATGTGACAGCACAGTGTGGGGAACCAGTTCTGTCCGTCAGACAAAACGTGTACCACGTCAATCTTTTGGCAGCTCACCTACCCAGCTTAGTTATTACCAGGTGACAGGGGCAGAGGTCCTCCTTTGGAAGTTTTCATGATTTGAAAAGTGTATGCCCTCATGCCACGTCATGGAAATAGCGAAAACAATAAGGGACTGACCATTTCAAGCAAGTCCAAAAATTTTGCGCACTCCGTGCTAAACAAGGGTAGTAAAAAACGTGCCCAGTTAAAACTCGTTCACTATATACATAAAAGATAGACCTCTTTAACACATACAGCTTATTTAAAATAGAATTGTCTATGACAGGGATGTCAAACGATGCGCTTGAACGCAAGCGCGAGCTTTGTGGCTTAGCAGGTCCATGCTGCCCGTACCAGCAGCACCTGCTTGCTCTGTTTGGGATAGTGTTAATCCGGGCTGAAATAGGTACATATCATAGAACAGTGATATTCAATATGGAGGTCACGAAATTGCGCTTGGGTTGATATCGCTGGTCTATGACATCACCTATTTTAGATACATCTATGGTTATTGGTCTGAATTTTATTTTCTCCGAGTACTGTCGTTGTTCAGGTATTTCTCGCAATATACCGGCTAACACTTCTTAGCATCTGATTATAATGTCTGCTCCCTCTGCCCCCTTGTAGTGTAAGGAAATTTATAATGAAACTATTCCTGGGAATCTTTATTTTGATTAACATAAAGAAGATAGAAAATTAAGCTTAAATTAAAATGAGCCGGAGAAGCTACATAAAAGTAAAGTCTTGTGAGTGTAATATATCAGGTATTTCCTTCTTGCATTTTTTTTCTTTAAAACTACGTTAAAATCAGAAAGCTGCACCCTGGCATCAAATACAACACTGTGTAACACACTTATTGTCATAAGCTTCCCGTAATGCTAAAATTAGGAACCAAGCGACCTCAACATAGAGCAATTGAAACGAAAAGGCGGCTGTACTTGAGATATACCGGCGTTGCCAAACGTAGGCAAGCATCGTTATAAAGGGTTCTTCAGGGCGTTATATTGCCGTGTGCCAGCCACAGTTGACCCACTTATCTCTTGTTTTATGACCTCCGCTATAAACCGGCTAGTGCAGTCGTACCAACTTCACCCGGTCTGGCGCCGTTTGTTGCTACGCTCGAGGAACAATTTGTATTGCTCCCTAGGAAGGCTTTCATCCCCTCGTAACTAACATTGCGGAGAGGATTTCGAATATTTTATGTTCTTCTGAGTATGGACTATAGATGAGCCTAAAACACCTTAGTCGCGGGGTGTATTACGATATACCTCAAGATATCGTAAAATTGATTTTATAACCTTATTTCTTATACTTTCGGGTGCTTCAGGAAATTGAATTTCAAATTGCTCTTAAGGTCTTACTTTCTTTAATGGAGTGCACCTCCCAAAGAATGCTATAATATATCTGAGGATTTGACAAAGACGATATAGCTTGCGCGCGCGCATCTCTGAGTGAGAGAGAGAGAGAGAGAGAGAGAGAGAGAGAGAGAGAGAGAGAAATGAGAGAGAGAAATAAGAGAGAGAGAGAAAGAGACAGAGAGAGATATCTGGATAGCATCAAAGTATGCTCCTATGAGGAGTATCAAAAGAGCTGATGTGTTACATTACATGACTTTCTCAACATAGTGTGTCTTATTATGGTATCTATTGTAAAAACTATTCTTACTAAACTGTACTTCCTTATTTACAGATCAAATTTGTAGAAGAGATTTCATTATATATTTTGTTGTAGGTACCAGGGACTTAGAGAAGGCAGAGGCAATAATGTTTTTAAAATTCTATAATCTTTTTGGAAAAACAATGCGTAAAATACAAGAGAAGAGCTGACAACATTACTAGAGCGATTTCTGTTACTAATTTAACGTTTTTCTTGTTTATCGTTTGAAGTGTATGCACAGTCATTTATTGATAAATAAGCATTTATTCAGAATTATTCTAATAATTCAGCTTTGGGATGTGCTCTTAATTCACGGAAGCGTATTAAAATGCCTTCAAGGAACAATACGTAAGAAGAACACGTACTTTACATGCAAGTTTGCTTTTGGATTGACAACACATCCACTGATTTGTACTGGGTAATGTGTTTGATTGCAATCCTGAGATCTCAAGGGAGAAATTTCAATTGGTTGATTTGTTTGAATAAAGCCTTCTGCAGGCGTTTTCCATAATTTTATATGGGAAATATCGAGCATCTTCCATGTCACTGGACACCAGCTTATTTGAGCATTCATAATATCAATCTCATTTGCAAGCCTTGAAGATTTCCACAATTATTAATATAAAAATGAAAACGCTTGTAAATAAGGGATTCTTTGTTTCTACTGGAACAGCAAAGACTGGTACCACTGAGAGGCATACAGAGTCAGAGAATTTAAATGACACTCGCTATAAAGCACTATGTTCTTCTCTTCCCGAAATTACTACAGGATGGAACTATGGTAGTATTCCACTCCCTCTTATTCATTTTAACCAACGTATTCCTGTGGAAGCTGAGGAGTGTGCATGTATTGACAATGTAATGCTCTCAGATCACACGTGAATTTGAAGAATGCATTTGCACTTATGCTCTCGGTAGCATCCCACTTGGACTTATGCTCTCGGTAGCATCCCACTTGGACTTATGATCACTGTTTTTGGCCGACGCAGGACAACTAGTTTGCACTAGTAAATAAGTTCGCTTGACCTAGTTGAGCCAGTATTGTTCTGCTAAGAATTTTTAAATTTCAAAATATTGTCCTTAATCTTTCCCCATACTCGTAGGGAGGGTATTGTATTTCATCCAAAAATCCAACACCGAAGCTTCACAGTACATATAGTTGTGAGGTTACTGAATCTAAAAGAAAACATATGTAGAACAAAGTACGCGCGCTCCTGTGTATCTGTGTGTATGTGTGTGTGATAAGTAAATGGGATAATCTAAAGCTTACACATTTACATATAACATTTTTTTTTTTTGTCAGCGATGCTGTCAATTAGTAGCATTATATCAATGCCGCCGCGCCGGTGTGCTAGAATGTTCCGGCAGAGTTCTTGCCAGTAAATCTACCGACATGGGGCTGTCACTTTTGTGCACACTTAAAAATCATCGGTCTGGGTCACGTTTGAACCCGTAAGCTTGGGATGAGTAAGCCAGCGCTTAACCTACCCAGCTACCTAGACCGACATATACAAGAATACATTTATCTACGTAATAATACAAATTATTTTTCATATTCTGGTTTTATTCTTGTATGCTATCAAATCGCTGATACTATGCTCATGGAGTTACTCTGTAGTCCTGTACCTCTCCATAAATCCTAACAGAAAAACCCTACTCGGCCAAAGCTGAGGTGGCAGCCTCATCAATGGTCTTACTCTAGGCAGCACTCTAATGCTGCTAGACATATTCAATTACTAATAAGCCTCACAATAATAGCCGGACAGAGTGGATGAAAAACACTTCTCTAAGTTGTGTTATGAGTACCAGCCAATTGGAAGGAGTGTCAGAAGACCCATGATGAGATGGAGAGAAACGTGAGGCCGGAAAAGGAGAAATTCCTAATCCATGATGACATGATGATGATGATGATGATGATTTTTCTAATTATATAGTCATCATTTTAATAACTCTGAGGCCACTGCTTTAACAAATAAGTTCTTTAATTTATATATTCTGTAAAATGATTCAAAGAAACATGAGGTAATATCCCTGGCACTAATTAATAAGCAAAGAATTGATTTGAAACTAGCTGATACATATTGCAGATGTGTCATATGTGTATAGTTTGTAAATTACACACTTTCTTTGTGAGCTTTAATCTGCTGTCTTCGCCTGGTGTTTCATCTGACGGTAGCATCTTTGATGGTTGCCTATATGAGCCAGGCTAAATGGCTCATGTGGTGTGAACTCTTCTGTTTCATTCGTATTCTCCAACCATGTACTTCGTCGTAAACCTGATGCTTACTTCAGCAATCATTGTGCGCTGTTTTTATCATCATCATTACTATTACTACTACAATTAGTATTACTATTACTATTAGTATTACTATTAGTATTACTATTACTATTATTATTTCTCTCTCTCTCGTCCTAGAACTTGCCTAGTTTTTCTCTAACAAACTGGACAAACGTTAACTTCATTTTCAGCATTTGCGTTCATAATCACCACATTGTCCCTCTGATTTGTGAGTCCAATTCTTGCGGGGTGATCTGTTTATAAGGAACTACCAACACTTATTTTTGAGTTTCACATTCTTTCCCCCTGAGTTATCTTCTTGCTGCGAACTTGTGCAAACAAGTTTCAATTTTGCCAGCAATATGTTGAGGTATTACTCAGCACTCCTGCCAACTGTCAATTCTACAAGAATTCGAACGTTGCAGAAGGCTTCCCACTGAGTTCAAAACAATACAAAATCTAGTAAATCATGCTGCTAAGGAGATTTGCTGATAGTTGTAATTTATCTTTGAGCCTTATATGTATGACCCGTGTGATGCATGTGCTCTAAGTAAAGAATGTGGCTTTCCTGGCACGGGATCTTCTCTCCGGACCTGAGCATGAGGATAGGGATGGGGTTTCCTGGGGAGTATAGAGATGCTCAATCCAGAAACGTTAGCGTGTGCCTTACGCCATCGCATCTGCCCGTCTTTCGGATTCTCGCCTCATCTCATCGTTCCGGAGGTTCAGTAGACACAATAGGCCTAACTTGGTCTTAGTAATAAAATCCTCCTCCACTTTTATAACCCCTGGCGCTAAATGCCACTGATTATAGTTCTTCAAAGGCAGGTGGATCCTACAAAAACAGCTGCACCAATGTCATATAATAAAATACTCTGCTCAATAAATCAATTGTAGGTATTGCGAAAGATTGGAAAGATGTTCCAAACAGTGGTAACATCGTTAGATAAATGCAACATTTCACATATTCATCACAAATGGCGGGTGATTGGTGGGTGAAACTGAGCGGTTTATGACGGTAATTAATTTAACATGACGCGTGGATATTAGTATCTGTCAGGCTCCGTAATTTTTCGAAATTAAAACAGTCAACGCGTTTTGCAGAACACATATCAAACGGCTATGTAGACTGCGACTTATTAATTGAAGAAAAATATTCAAGCGTAGACCAGAGGTGTAGCTTTCATTTAAAATGCAGTGCTAGCGCAGTGAATACTTAAAATATAGGAACTAAAGGTATTGAAATCAAATTTTGCTGTGCTGCTGCCCATTGCTTTTTGATAAAAAATCCTCAGATTGCAGTGGTAGTACATATATTTACGAATCAACAGGCATAGAGAATGTTTATACTTCCCCTGTTAAGGAATCTGTTTTATAAGCTACTTTGCGAGAGCAGCTCAAATAATTCAATTCAAAAATGTTTAGGGAAACCCCTCTTCAGCCTAGTGTGATATAAGTTTCGTTTACATGTTGGGATTTCCCTCGGCTTAGCTGCGTATTTGTGTTATTGGTGTTTTTGTTGACATTGAGTGGTGTAGTGTGTTATGATTTGTGTATTTGTGTGTCAGTTCCCGTATTCCACATCCATGACTCCATTCATGTGCTTCTGCCCAAAGAAGATCTTAGGTTTTGTTGCTTGTTTTTGTTTTTATTTTAATGTTCCTGCTTGGCTCATAGGTATGTTTTGTATGTTTAGTGTGTTTTTGTATGTTAGGGGTTTTAGTGTGTGTTTGTGTGTATTGTCTGTGTAAATGTTTTGAAAGTGTTGTAGATGCTCTCCTATTTTCTGTTCTTCTTGTTCTTGATATTTATGGTATACGTGTATGAGTGTGATAAGGGGAGGGTTTTTGTCTGTTCAAGGCTATATTGGCTGCTTTATTATATTGTGACAAAACCTCTTCGCGACGCCCATGCCAACCACGCCCTTTTCTAGCTTCTTAGTTTCTTATAGCAGTCCGTAACTTATAATTTTCTACATGTAGATACCAGATTTTCCAAAGCTTTGCATCTAGGAAGAACAAATTTTCTAAGCTGCCAAAGCATATTAACTTTAAAACGATTGGAGCAGGTCTACCATATTTTACAGAAAATTTAGAACTTGTTATGTACTACAAAACTTCAGCTAACTTTTAAAAGTGTAATATACAAACAACAATTTCTACTATAAAATTAGAATTTTTAAAAGCCAAATCCATTAATATCAAAACTGCTGTTTTCTGTGAAATCAATATTTCGTATAATTAAGGGTGCTTATTTTATATACTACCACACAAAGTTCCAGCAGAACCTGTTTAATATTTTTGAGGAAATTAATTATCCAATTTATTCACATTGAGAAAATACCTTAATATTAAAAGTGTTCCATGCACATCAAAAACTAAAATATCAGAGTTTTATTATTTTATAAACCCTAATTGCCCAACACCATCAATCTCTGGAAAGTGGAAATATACAATTGCTTTTAAAGTTATTAATTGCTTTAATTTGATGGACATTGAAAATAATTAAATTAATTTAATTTTTAAAGCTAAACAACGTACATTTTGAAACCAAAGACTGAAGTTGAAGTCACATAAATGGGGCACATGCTGCAAAAATTCTAGAAACATAGTACAATGCTTAATGCATATGGAGCAGATAAGTATTTGAAAATGCTGAGTCGAAAAAAAACCAATTTTTCGACATATGTATCACAATCATGAGTCAGATTACCTGTTTGTCACACTTCCCTCTTTTGTCTAGTAGAAGCATAGTTTTTCCCTTGTGGTGAGATGCCGCTTAACCACTCCTTTCCACTGAATTTGTCTTTGAGCTCTTTATGGCCCATATTTTGTTCAACTACTGCCAAAAATGTAAACAGAAAGGGAGCGTTTAAATGTAGCACATGTGGCTAAAAGCGCTTATATTTGTTAAAATAAAAGCGCCGCTGCTGATGCAAAAGACAAATATGTAAACCGTTTTTGCTTGCACAGAAAACAGAAGGTGCATGAAGGGGATGATGTTCCTGCTCGTCTTGTTATTCCCCAGGGCAGGACCATGTTTTTCAGCATGTTGGAAGTTGTTGCAGTAGAGAATCAGGGATACGACAATGCGACATTTCCAACTGGCAGGTTGGTTGACCAAGTAAAGCGACTCCTGCCTATGCTGGCTGAACAATAACAAAGCAAACAGCCTCCCTGGGCGACAAACTTCAACACAGCGATTATGTTCAGGTGTTGGATGTTCCCCTTCACTGTGTGAAATGGATGCAGAGCACTGAATATCAGTGTTAATCACATTTCGCTAACCGATTACAAAACAGCATCTTTGGGGTGAATAAATGTCAATAATCTAAGAATAAGAATAATCTCAACTTAGCGCAAAAATAGAAGTTAAATTGGAAATGTAAAGCTACTATTTAATCCAGGATTTCAACTTTACAATTGTATGCCCAGCTCATCACATGGATATCGCTGTCGTTCAGCGCCGAACGATTGGTCGGAGAGATAAGGAAGAGCGGCCTCTCCCCGATGAAAATTCCAAAAGCGCTTGTAACGTAACGAGATAATTTTGGAAGCCTCCAGAAACTCCTGCAATTGCAGGATGGTCGGCAGCAGACAATTACACATTTTTAATTTCTTTTAATTGTTGCTTCATTACCAGCAATGTGGAAGTCACAACAAGCATAATATTTTTAAGGTTGAAAAAAGGCAATTTAGTTAACAGGGTACATTATTTAATCTCTCCTTTGTTAGCAATACTAAATATTGAAAACTGTGATAGTTTATTAATTAATTTATTTACATATACTAGTTTTTCCGTATACTCCATTCTTAATATTTTATTTATTAATTTTAATACTGGTAATATACAAATAGTAATACTGAAACCAAAGGGAGCCAATGCAAGTACAAAACAACAGACTCTTTAATTATAGAGTTTAACGATACCAAATGGGAAACGTAATATTTTGTTCATTACTTATGGCGTCTCAAACATCTACAGCAGAAGAGAACATTTAATAATATTTGGCTTTTTAACTACCATACCGCCACAAAGAGTAAATCGAACATGAGTCATATATGAAAGGACATTGAAGTCTTCCCTCCTTCTCTCATTTTGTATTTTGTGATTGTTAATTGTACCTACGTTAGTTGATTCCGCACACTAATTTTATCAACAGGAAATTATAACTCTATTGGCAGTAAATATGTTATACATATTGGAAGAGAACGTTCTATGTTCCTTTCTCGCATTAAGTTAATTCATTCAGTAGATAACACTTTCAACTTGTATGCAACCCTTTATTTCCCGTTTTTAATTATTTATTTACTTAGTATTCGGCGTTATTTCCGGAACTATTGAAATAGAATTTCTCTTTCCTTGACCTTTCCGAGGACGGAATTATATCCTCAGACTAATAGTAAGGTTCTTATGGTAATGATTCAATGAGGTACCGTACTCTGGAGACCAGATTAATTACATTAATTACTGTTGCTTTGCCAACTACAGTAATGAAGTCAGCTAATGCTCATACATTATGTAATCAAGAGCATTTGCATGATTTAATCCTTCTGATAGGCTTTACTGAGGTGTTTAATAATTCTTAATAGTCATTCAAATAATCGTGCTATCATTCCAGTTTTCAAAGCTTTCGAAATCTGTATTCTCGTGGAATTTGATTTCCTTACTACTGCCACTATTGCTGCAAATGTGAAATGAGGATATCAACTAACAAATAATTCCACAGGGTTGTTTATGTAAGTATACACTAACACTTCGGGCAAACGTCCGTGGTGGATGTTGGGGTACATATTTTATTTACAGCAATGTTTGCGCTGTATAAACATTTTATGCAGATTTATTTGCGTTTATATATTTCCGTATAATATACAGTATTTCCACAGCAGCCAAGAAAGTGGAAAACATTGCAGAATGAGGATGAAGCTTCAGGAAATCTCCTCTAGTTCTAAGGCAGATGACATGAAATCGTTCTAGAACGAAATGTAACGGAAATTTCTTTTGAGGTATAACATTAAGTATTTGTCTATAATGAAACCAGTCCATGCTGCTTTTGGAAGTCATCTGTATCTTCTGAACCTCAAGTTGCACTGAAAAGTAGGTATTCGGTAGTTTTCTTTGGAGGCACGTGTTCGAACGTCAGTAATATGATCTTACAGCCCCTGAAAAATGTTGTAGACAATAAAAGACTCCCGGACGAGTTTACGAAAGTACTGATGTAGAAGTACTTCCAATTCATGATGTAATTGCTGGTTGTGTAAAAACCCTTTGAATGTTGGCAGCATTTTGGTATACTCCCCGATGTTATAAGTTAAAGAAGAGTCAGACGATTAAAACCTGAAAAATCATGTTTACCTTTATTTTCTAAAACACTACTGAAATCCTGAATATTCCATTTAATGCGTTACAAGATTATTCACTTAAATTGGCACAAAAATAAGCTATTTAAAGATTAGACAGGCGAGAAGATATTTCTAAGGCCACCTTTATACACTATTGGAGCAAATTTATCTTGGTATTAATAGTAATTTTTGTCTCATAAGCCATATGTAGGACCTTATTTTCGTATTATTATAGCTTTAGTGTGCATTTTGCATAATTATATCTACTCTCCTCACTTTGGAAAACTCTCACGTCCGTATGCAAGTATGCGTGTATGTTATCGCGGCTGCGAAACTAATTACCTGCCGCGGAGGGATTAGCGCCTACAGACCCAGCTGACTACTTGCGTTAACGACCGGTCCTTTTGAATGAACAATAGCCCGTACAAGACTGTGTAATGCTATTTTAAGGACAGGTATGTCAAAGTAAATCCATTGGCCCAAGAGTGTATTTAACGGACATCTGAAGCTAACGCCTTACCAGAAGGATAAACGAGAGGTAATCGAGTTGAAGACAATGAGTCGGTCTGGGTGGCTCAGTTGGTTAGGTGCTGACCTACTGATCCCAAGGTCGCGGCCTCAAATATGGCCCAGACCGATGGTTTTTAAGTGTGGACACCAGCGACGCTGATGTGATCCTGGCAATTGACAGCATCGTTAAACAACAAAATAATTTTAAATTGTTTAAATTAAAGACAATGTACGATATAAAGGAGTGAGAAAAATCTGTAATCACAGAAACTAAAATGCGAATCTGCAATAAACTCAATGAACGTTGAGGCATTTTGGGTTAAATAACAATTAAACAAAAAATAAATTCATAGTGCCAATGTTTGAAAACGCAGTAAAATACATAAAACCCTAAAAGAAAACTGTGCACGTTGTCGTAACCATAATGCGCTTTATTTTAAATTCAATATCAATTTTCCAGCATGCTCGTATTGTTTAGAATGAAAGTGTTTTCCTGAAGACCTTGCGCGTGCACTTAAACGTGCAGTTTGAGTTTACGACTTTTGCTGGAAGCGTAATTTTACTTTAGTGTGGTCGTGTCCTTAGCGCGGTGGCAGCGTTGCTGTTTGCCAAGCGAGGGACTGGGGTTCGATTTCCAGTACCGACGTAGGGATTCTCTCCTGCTGGGAGACCTGGGCCTGAGCGCACCTCAGACTCATTAGGTCCCTGAGGGGCCAATTGAGGGGTTACTTGATTGAAAAGTAGGGTTCGGAGCGCTGAACACGTTCCACCTCAAGTATTGCACCCCACTCATGACGCCTGTGATCGGCAGAAGTGAGGAGTACAACGGTCGGGTGGTAGGCCTTGGTCCGGATGGGCTATTGTGCCACGGGATTAGGTTTTATTACTTGGCTATAGTAAATGATCAAAGCATTGTATAACACTATAACACACACACACACACACACACACACACACACACACACACACACACACACACACACACACACACAATACAAGTTTTAGAAAAGGGCCCACTCCTACGTGTGTATATCTCTGAACAACAAAATTAAACAGTAAAAACTTGCATATTGGAAATTAAGTTCAGAAACTTCCAAGGATGCAAGAAGATTTTCAAGAAGCTACCCCCCATTCCAAACTACCTTTATAACTATGCAAAGTAGTGTTCTCTTAATTCTGTTTTCTCAGAGACTTCCAATTGCTATGATTGAATTACCATATATTTAAAACATTTGCATGGTAAATAAAATATACAGGGTGTTAATGAACAACACCGAAATAACTTAAGAGATTGTAGATGTGACTGATACGTAATTTGAGGTAGGCAATGTATGATATGCAGCTAAACATTTTCCACCCACATTTTCTTTAAAACTGCTGTCCGAGTATAGAAATCTCGATTTTCAGCAGCCCGTTATCAGCGTTCTTAAGATATTGTGACTTTTCTTTGGTGGGTTGTAAAGTAAAGTAGACAGACGTAGTCGAGATAAAGAAACACTTTTATTTCCGTAAACAGTAACTTTGTACACTCGTTGCAACAGCAAGAAAGTCTTTTTCGATTCTCCAACAGCACGGCTCCGAACTCGTAACACAAAGAACTAACTCTTCTCCGTCGGCACAACGCTTCACATCGTCTGTCCGTCTCCGTCGGCACGACTACTCAACGCTTCACATACTGACTGCCTCTTCTGTCGCACTTTACCGCTATTTATATCTCCCAGGCACTATTCTGGAAGCTTCAGGAACGTTCAGTTATTGCGGTGAGATACAAAGTAGAAGATTCCAGAAGCATCCATCCTTTTCTCTCTTTCGGCAAGCGCCCCAACAATGCGGTCATTCTCTATCTCTTTCCTTCGGCTCCTTTGCGGTAGTGCCGACAATAATGCGATGGGTGACACTGCTGTTGTCGGCAATTAGATGCGGCGGGCGCGGTGACAATATGATACCACAAAGATCTCTCAATCTCTTAACTAATCACTTGACAATGCGACACTGAACAACGATTAGTGGCCTCCTTGCGTTATGAGCCTACTCTAGAGCCGTCTGCTTAGCTGCTTTTGTGGATTCGTAACGCCGAGAGATGTGGATTCGTTTCCTGTCATGCAGTTACTGTTCTTTTTTTGTTTTTGTTTTTCATTTCATTCCTTTTATTCCATACAAAAAAGAGCATTAACACTATGATCATTAGAGCCCGGATTTTTATGTAATTACATATTTTAAATCCTGCATAATATTTCAATGAGAAGTAAAAATGTTGACGAATTACGTCATTTGGGACCCGCTTACAAATTTTTATTTTACATTTTTTTACATATTTTGCACATTTCTACATATTTTAACGATGTTACATAAAACGTACATATTTTCTGGGTTTCGTTACAATTTTATTATTTTTTAAAAAAAAATACTGCAGTCACATTATAAACTACTGTCTTCACAAGTTTTGCTGAAAGCAACAAAAGTTAATCTGCGAAACAGGATGCAAGTTAAATTAAGAATGCGATACTAATCGCCTTGCCTCGTTCTGATTGTTGTCCGTTTATATCAAAGCAGGTGCCGCTCAACAATGCTGACCTCCAGTGTCACGTTTCTCGTAGCGCTTTGAGCATTTACAAGGACTGGAGAAATTGATTGTTACCATTGTCGCGGTAGTCGGCACCTTGTAATATAAAGCTGCTAGGAAACAAAGTGAGCCACTGGACAACCATCAATATAGCGAGGCGATATACTGCAGTTAGTTTCTTGCAAGTCTTAGTAAAATGGCACCAGTTGCGTCCTTCTATCCTGCAAGTTGAATTATGAAATTAGATAGCGCCTTTACAACGGACGGAAAAGTAATAGTCTGTCAAGCGTGTGGCAAAAGAATTGGCTATTCCACGAAATCTCAATTGGAACAGCATATCAAAAGTGCTCTTCACATACGCAACAAACATCTACAATCTTCTAGAAAGCAAGTTCTGTTGACAAAAATGCAACTGGAACTGTCCGGAAATGATTTTTATAGACTTGTGCAGTGCAATGGTTGCAGCTGTCTGTGGCATAAACCTCAATTTCCTCAATTTTGTTCCTTTCTAGAAAAATATTGCAAGAAAGTTATTCCTGACGAATCTACTCTAACGAAAAAGTATCTTCGTGTATGTTATGGAGAAGCAGTTGCTCATATACCAAATGAAATTGGAGACTCCTTTATTTGGTTTGCCGTCGATGAAACTACAGATGACATGCACAGCAAATTTAGTAGTAGGAAAACTAGGTTCCGAAAGTCCAGAAAAGCCATTTCTAATCTGTTGCAAGGTGTTAGAACAAACAAATCATTCTACAATTGCAAAATTTGTAAATGATGGGATGAACATTCTGTGGCCAGAGGGTGTGTGTGAGGAAAAGGTTTTAATTATGTATTCAGATGCACGATTAAAGCTACTACTGTCCATAAGGTTTTCTACCCGAATGTACCTGCTTGGCTTGCATTGCAACGTGTTGCTGAAATATTAAGAAGTAACTTTCTCTGTGTGAATAAGTTGATATCAGCAACAAAAAAGGTCTTCGTGAAAGCACCGCACAAAATTCAGTGCTATAAAATCATCCCCAACATGTCCGTTTGCCTTCTGAGCCGGTACTTACAAGATGGGGTACGTGGTTAGAAGCTGTGAACTTGTATTGTGAACATTTTGAAGGAGTCCAGTCAGTGGTGAACATGTTCTCTTCAGAAGTAGCTGTTTCCATACGTGAATCTCAGGACATCTAAAGTGGCAAGCTCCAGTACTTATGTACATCAAAAGTAACTTCGGCTGATTGTCTAGCACCATCAAGCAGTTGGAAACAGGTTCTCTTCTTCACGAATCTATGGATTTAATGAAACGTGCATCACAGAAGATTAATGTAGTTGCAGAAGATGGAGGAAGGAAGGTAGGTCTAAAATTCAAAGCTGTGCGAAACAGGAATCCAGAGTACTCTACGCTTGTATGTATACGTGTTTAAAGAGATAAATGGTGACAATGTCGATTTACCAAACCATTTCTCTGCAAGTCAGGTTCCTAAGACAAAATATGCTCCTGTTACTTCGTGTGACGTGGAGATAATCTTCTCTGCCTATAAGAACATTTTATCCGTTAGGAGACAAACAATGACCCCTGAAAATATGGAAAAGTATATGGTTATTCACTGCACGTTGAAAGAAGCAACAGACTTAAAATGAAAATGCCTGGTTCTTCATTGTATGTGAAGAGATAGAAAACTGAAAATGCATCCTCATGATAAAATTTAATTATTTTGAATTTATTGTTTCACTCATTGATAAATTGGTTCAGTATTACAACATTGCTTATGTGAAATGAGTGAGTTTAATTAACATAGTCCAAAACACACTTTTTATTCCGTAATTACCTACTTGAAAATAAAATTTAGGTAAATTCTGCATAAAACAAAACTTTTTCCCTATAATTAATTCTATATTTAGTAAATTTTAACTCATTGTAATTAATTTATGTACTTACAGAGCCATAAAATTACAAAATTCAGGGTAATTTGCAGTCTGCATTTAGATTTGAGGTGGTAATGTCAGCATTTAGATTATTACATAATTTTACATACTTTTTTGATATTACATATTTAATTATATATTTTGATGTTTTTTGTTACATAAATATGTACATATTTCGTACCTTGATATTACATAAAAATCCGGGCTCTGATTATCATTTCCTTGATTCGGCTCTCTCCACAAATTTTCGTTCATCACCGCTGTCAACTTTGCCTTGAAAATTGAGGCCAACATTTCGAGCAGTTTCTGTGAACTGATTTAAAGACTTATGTTTTTATAATTTCTTCTCCCTTTAAATCACTTCCCACTTTGCAGTACAGTGCATGAATGTAGTAAGTATGATTTTCAAGAATTGTAATTAATTGTAGTGATATGTTGAAATAAAAATGAATAAATTGAAACGCAATTTAAAGTCTATATAACAAATTATTAATATGTTCTACTCAGAAGAAAGATGGGAAAACAAGTGGTGAACAAGACTCGAACTTAAAAAGAAAATGACCTTATACTGGAACGCTAATATCATACTGACTGCGCCTAAAATGTAAGCACTAAAAATTCGCTTCATTTTCGTGTGTTGTGCTCTCGAATGGTTGATATTAGCCAGTGACGTACTGGCACTTTAGAAACTTATGGTCATAACTTCGAAATTGGAATAAGACAGAAATCTCCTATCTCAAATTACTTGTTTAGACATTCCTGTATTCCCTAAAAATATTTCGGTGTAGTTCATTAGCATCCTGTATTTCTTGAACTTTCTGTAAATAACTTATGGGTAGATATTGAACCCTTCATTTGTAATAAATTCTCAGGCGCGGCTCCTCAGGGTAGGCAGGGTAGGCATTGCCTACCCTATCGTAATACATCAACAAATAATGTTTAACTACGATTCTGCATTTTATCATTTGAACCGTCTATTTTCCCCTAATTGCAGTTCAAGAAAAGTTTTCTCGGTTATGATGACCAGCGCATGCTCAAATCCTTTAATCTCAATTCCGATTCATCAAAACTGCGCTGCGTGTTTGAAACGCGCGGCAGAAATGATACGCATGGAACCTGGGTAGTGGAGAGCCAGCTAGCTTGACCTCTGCCTGCCCGGCCCCATTTCCTCAGTACGAGGCCCTTGAACAGGGATAAGGAAACATTCCGTCTGTATATGCACTCCGAGCATGTGTAGACGCGTCTGCCACCACTCCGAACACTTGCCTGCCCAAATCCGAATTTATGCGACATTTTCCGAACAGCCATACTCCACGAACGAAGATCTCAGAGATCTGAATCGTGTCGTTATCACTCTGTGTAATACCAGTATGACCGACTTAATTAGTGAACTATTACAAATTCCGCTTTCGCGGCGCACTGACAATGAAAAGAGGAGTGTTTCAGCTATTTAACACAAAGCTGCAGTCAGACAATTTTTCAATTTCATAATCCATTTTAGTCATGGGCGTCGCGAAACGGGGGCAAGGGGGGCCACGCCCCCCCCCCTCCCTTGGAAGTTGGTGAACTTAATGTGCAGTCAGTTACTGACTATTAAACTATTATTTTAATTTTGGCGTAAAGAACAATTTTTGTTTAGCACAAATTAATACGGTTATCTGCAACAAATACTATAAATTTTGACAGTAAAATAATTATTTAATATTATATGATTGCAAATTTCCAACCCCCCCTGGAAAAAAGTCTGCCGACGCTCGTGATTTTAGTTTTGGCGGTAATTCGTCCGTAAGTCACACTCATTCACTCTGCTCTTATTAAACAACCAAACAATATATTGTTTGCGTTATCTGCAATGACTTCGCCCCCTATATTTCGGATAAACGGGGCTGTTTATTATTATTATTATTATTATTATTATTATTATTATTATTATTATTATTATTATTATTATTATTATTATTATTATTATTATTATTATTATTATTATTATTATTATTATTATTATTATTATTATTATTATTATTATTATTATTATTATTATTATTATTATTATTATTATTATTATTATTATTATTATTATTATTATTATTATTATTATTATTATTATTATTATTATTATTATTATTATTATTGTTGTTGTTGTTGTTGTTGTTGTTGTTGTTGTTGTTGCTGCTGCTGCTGCTGCTGCTGTTACACTTTGCCTACCCTAAATTTTGACTGCGAGCCGCCACTGTAAATTCTACACATTATTGTATAACTGGTAAGTGAACGATAAACAATATCTTACTGCAAAAATGTACATCTCTCTAAAATAAGCAAGCTTTGTTATTTAAAAATGTTCTGGCCTTAACCATTTCCAAGAAATTCTTGTTATTGCTTTGAACTTTTATATGTACTAAATCGCTATTCGTTGTTTTCCTTGTGGCCATGCAATAACATGGCATTTCAAAACAAGTATACAGGGAACGCTGTTAAAATATTTAACCATTTCTGCATATAACTTCATCGGATTTTAGCTACCACGGAGAATGTACTTAAAGCCTTCCTACAAACGTTTACTTAACATGAAGTGATATAACAAGCAGCTTTATAAGAACGATTTGTAAATAGTTCAAATTTAGCTACCGCGAAAAGTGAAACAAAAGCCTTTCTGCAAACATTTACGTTGATTAACATGAAGTACGCATAAAATTTTTTTCTAAGAATAGCAAAGTAGTAAGTCCGATTTTAGCTGTTGTGAAAAGTGAAATAGAAGCCCTTCTGTAAACATTTACCTTGATTAACATGAAGATATAAAAATATTTCTAAGAATAATTTGTAAAACAATCGGGTGGTAACGACCACGAAGAGTGTAATAAAATCATTTCTGCAAACGTAAAGCTCAATTAATATGAAGTGGATATAAGAGTTCTTTTTGAGAATAATTTGTAAAATAGTCGGGTGTTACCTACCACGAAGAATGTATAAGCCTTTCTGCAAACGTATACCTCAATTAACATGAAGTGATGTAACGTTCACCTAACGAGAACACTATTTAGTTTTAAAATAAAAAACACCAAAAATAAGGAAAATCTAGATATTAAATCACAGCATCTAGAGATTCTTAAGCAACTGCTTACAGCACAATCTTCTGGAAAACAGTGAGTGAGTGATATAAGTTTAAGGGCCCGTTGAGCATTATAAGAATAATTTGTAAAATAGTGAGTAACGAAACCTACGTAAATAATTTTAGCTACCACGAAAAGAGTAATAAAAGCATTTCTGCAAATATTACCTCAATTAACATGAAGTCATGAGAATAATTCTTCTAAGAATTATTTGTAGAATCGTCATTAGCGAAACCTACGTAAATGTAACACGTCAGGTTTATTTCTATTTCGAAGAGCTTTTTTGGTTTTCTGCAAGTTGTTCATACAATTTTGAATCTTTGAATAGAATACAATAGTACATTTGCCAAACAAGGTAAATGGCAGAGTATATAAAATGGTTAATGGGAAGGAAAGATTAGAAAATAAATGAACACACATGACAAAAAGCATTTGGTCGGAGAAGTAATGAAAACTAAAGCGAAAGGGAAGCTATTGAAGCTTACATATGTCGAACGTGTTAAGTCGAAGGTATCTGAAAAAGGTTTCACGAAAACAAATTGAAAGGGAAGAAAATGCTGAAAGTTTTGAACGAGAGTTGAAAGAAATAAAGAATATTGAGAAAATGGAAGTAGAAGTAAGGGCAAGCATAAGGAAGTAATCCTTGCAATGTAGGGACCCACCCATTCCCTTGGGGGATAATGTCCTGATCCAATCCACCTTGCCCAAAAGCTCGTTACCCTTCCTGTCATGAAACAAAAAAGTAAAGTAGAGAGAAAGAAGGGCATGGGTTAAAATGAAGTGAACTGGAAGAGATGAGGGAAGGAAAAGGAAAGAAACTTTTGGAAGGCTTACAGTGCAAAGAAGCCATCGAAGATACAGCAATTTCGTGAAGCCTGCTCATCTTCCTTTCGCTCGTTTTTATTTCTTTCATAAAAAAGCAATCATCAATATGGTTGCTATTAATATAGATAGTGGAATATCTATGCTGATTCTTCAAGACTGCCCCAGACTTAACTTCATTATTATTATAATTTCCTTTCCTAATATTCGTTCCAATGTGCAAAGAGTATTTCACTTGTTTCTTTGCTGTTATAAATCCAAAAATTTGACGTGACATCATCTAGTCACTCTTGTACGAAGTATTCTTAAAAAGCTTATTCTTCAATTCAGTTCATGTTAATCGTTTATAGAAATGGTTTCATTTCACACTTCCTTTGAATTACAATGGGAATAGGAGAATGCAGCAGACTTAGTCAAATATTGACTATAAAAGCCGGTCACTATGTGATAGCTTTAATATTGCACTCCCTTTGCTTGGGAATAACGAAACGAATGATTTCGTATTTGAGTATACTATAAGCATTGGAAAGTTCTAACCAACATATTCCACTGGTCATTCAAATATATTGTATTCTAATCAAAATGTGTTGTGCTGTTTATGCACAAATCAGAAAATAATGTCACGTTTTCCATTAAAAGATAATTTGGGGTGGGCGATTATGCTTAAAAATCTCTATAGCGCAGTCTTGGAAAACGCTGAACCCAAATACCAAGTTAAAGTTTATTTGAAAGTTCATTTTAGTTATGCTGATTTCTCCCGCTCCCTCTCTCACTTTCTCACACAAACAACACACACACCTCGCGAGGACATATAACAAAATAACCTTTTTCTTTATCTAAGGAACCTCAAAACTTATTTCCGGTAAACTCTTGATATTGAATTTTAGGAGAAATATAATACTTTCTATTTCTGCTTTAGGTAAATGACAGAGAAACAAATACATGTTTGCTTAAAACTAAAAGCTTTTCGTGAAGCTCCCAAATTAACCCGCTTTGTAATAAGATATGGAATTTTCCGCACTAAAGCTAAAAATGACACTCTTTTATTGTACAAAGCTCAATTAAGAATTCTTATTTATAAAACTCTAGCTTAATTTAATGATTCTGTGATAAATGACAAATCAGTCCGGTTAATTTTTTGTCACTTTATTCTCTTATAAAATTTTACCACAAATATATTGTGACTTTTGTGGTGTGGGTGTGAAGTAAATACGACAGATGTAGTCGAGATAAACACTTTTATTTCCGTAAACAGTAACTTTGTACACTCGTTGCAACAACAAGAAAGTCTTTTCCGATTCTCCAACAGCACGGCTTCGAACTCGTAACACAAAGAACTAACTCTTCTCCGTCGGCACAACTCTCCACATCGTCTGTCCGTCTCCGTCGGCACGACTACTCAACCTTCACATACGTCTCACTCACTCCGTCGGCACTACTCAACGCTTCACGTACGTCTGACTGACTCTTCTCACACTTTTCCGCTATTTATATCTCCCAGGCACTATTCTGGAAGCTTCCGGAACGTTCACTTATTTAGCGGTGAAACACAAAGCAGACAGTTCTAGAAGCCTCTATCACTTTCTCTCTTTCGGCAAGCGCCCAACAATGCGGCCATTCTCCGTCTCTTTCCTTCGGCTCCTTTGCGGTAGTGCCGACAATAATGCGATGGGTGACACTGCGGTTGTCGGCAATTAGATACGGCGGGCGCGGTGACACTGCTCCCTCCTCAGAGCTGGTCGTCCCGACCAGCACTATCACTGCGACATCTCCCTTGCGCCCCGGTGGACTAACCCATCGAACCTCTTCTCCAGGAGGCACGATCCTAGGTATCGCTGTTGGATAGTGTCCCTTGGTCCGGGTAGGACGACGTATGCCATCCTGCTTCGAAATTCTGCAACAGTACCGCCGGTCTTGGCGGGCCCTCGTCCAGTTGCCCTTCTTCCTGGTGTGTTGACGGGCCATCCTGCGCACTTGGAAACGGCTCATTGGGTACCGTGTCCGCCGACCTCTCTGGCGCACCTTCGCAGCCACCTTGCTTCCGATGGGTCCGGCAACAAACCCCACCACATCCGCGCGAGTCGCGTCCACCGCTGCACTCGTGTTCACTCGTGCTCGGCACGGCCTCTCCTGTATCCTGCCGTCCACGATGATGTCCACCCTTCTTCCGTTCACGGCACTATGCGTCAGGTGATTGGATGGCTCCGACGGTCCCCCCATGTCACATGCCAAGTCGGTTCTCGCGTGATGCTCGTTTGCTTGTGCGCTTCCCTGCTGATCGTCCTCCACGTCGTATCCTGGTTGGTTACGTACCCGACACACTCCTCCAGAGGATCCCCGACGACGTCCCTGAACTGCCCCTTTGTCTTCCCCGAGACGTACACTTTCGTTATCTGAAACGGGCGCAACTGTCGCCTCGGCCACTAGGTGCTTCCTCCCCGGGTCCGCGCTATTCCGTCTGCCCCTGGCATCCAGTACTTTGACGCTCTCGTCAACTCTTACTACCAGGGCGCCAAGACGTTCCCCGTCGTCCTCCACGACGTCCACATGCTGGCAGAGGTCTTCCACCTTTTCGCCGAGTTCTTCCACGTCTTCCGTCACGCCAATCAGTTCGCCGAGTTGTTCCACGTCTTCCGTCATGCCAATCAGTTCGCCGAGTTGTTCCACGTCTTCCGTCACGCTAATCAGTTCGCCGAGTTGTTCCACGTCTTCCGTCACGCTAATCAGTTCGCCGAGTTGTTCCACGTCTTCCGTCACGCCAATTAGTTCGCCGAGTTGTTCCACGTCTTCCCTCACGCCAATCAGTTCGCCGAGTTGTTCCAGGTCTTCCCTCAGATCATCCGAAACGGGCGCGACTGTCGCCTCGGCCACTAGGTGCTCCCTCTCCGGCTCCGCGCTATTCCGTCTGCCCCTGGCATCCAGTACTTTAACGCTCTCGTCAACTCTTACTACCAGGGCGCCAAGACGTTCCCCGTCGTCCTCCACGACGTCCACGTGCTGGCAGAGGTCTACCACCTTTTCGCCGAGTTCTTCCACGTCTTCCGTCACGCCAGTCAGTTCGCCGAGTTGTTCCATCTTGATCTCTTTCAGCTCGGCAGCGAGGTTGTCGTTTGACGTTTCCATTTTGGCAGCGAGGTTATCGTTTGCCGTCTTCATCTCTTTCAGCACGGCAGCGAGGTTGTCGTATGACGTTTCCATTTTGGCAGCGAGGTTGTCGTATGACGTTTCCATTTTGGCAAATAATTCTTTCATCATTGCCATCATCCTGGTTTCCGAATCTCCCTCCATCTTGGTTCTAACGTTGCAACTTCTAACGACGATGTAACGATACTAGAAGCAATTCGACGAATCCCACTTCTGACACCAGTGTGACTTTTGTGGTGTGGGTGTGAAGTAAATACGACAGATGTAGTCGAGATAAACACTTTTATTTCCGTAAACAGTAACTTTGTACACTCGTTGCAACAACAAGAAAGTCTTTTCCGATTCTCCAACAGCACGGCTTCGAACTCGTAACACAAAGAACTAACTCTTCTCCGTCGGCACAACTCTCCACATCGTCTGTCCGTCTCCGTCGGCACGACTACTCAACCTTCACATACGTCTCACTCACTCCGTCGGCACTACTCAACGCTTCACGTACGTCTGACTGACTCTTCTCACACTTTTCCGCTATTTATATCTCCCAGGCACTATTCTGGAAGCTTCCGGAACGTTCACTTATTTAGCGGTGAAACACAAAGCAGACAGTTCTAGAAGCCTCTATCACTTTCTCTCTTTCGGCAAGCGCCCAACAATGCGGCCATTCTCCGTCTCTTTCCTTCGGCTCCTTTGCGGTAGTGCCGACAATAATGCGATGGGTGACACTGCGGTTGTCGGCAATTAGATACGGCGGGCGCGGTGACACTGCTCCCTCCTCAGAGCTGGTCGTCCCGACCAGCACTATCACTGCGACATCTCCCTTGCGCCCCGGTGGACTAACCCATCGAACCTCTTCTCCAGCAGGCACGATCCTAGGTATCGCTGTTGGATAGTGTCCCTTGGTCCGGGTAGGACGACGTATGCCATCCTGCTTCGAAATTCTGCAACAGTACCGCCGGTCTTGGCGGGCCCTCGTCCAGTTGCCCTTCTTCCTGGTGTGTTGACGGGCCATCCTGCGCACTTGGAAACGGCTCATTGGGTACCGTGTCCGCCGACCTCTCTGGCGCACCTTCGCAGCCACCTTGCTTCCGATGGGTCCGGCAACAAACCCCACCACATCCGCGCGAGTCGCGTCCACCGCTGCACTCGTGTTCACTCGTGCTCGGCACGGCCTCTCCTGTATCCTGCCGTCCACGATGATGTCCACCCTTCTTCCGTTCACGGCACTATGCGTCAGGTGATTGGATGGCTCCGACGGTCCCCCCATGTCACATGCCAAGTCGGTTCTCGCGTGATGCTCGTTTGCTTGTGCGCTTCCCTGCTGATCGTCCTCCACGTCGTATCCTGGTTGGTTACGTACCCGACACACTCCTCCAGAGGATCCCCGACGACGTCCCTGAACTGCCCCTTTGTCTTCCCCGAGACGTACACTTTCGTTATCTGAAACGGGCGCAACTGTCGCCTCGGCCACTAGGTGCTTCCTCCCCGGGTCCGCGCTATTCCGTCTGCCCCTGGCATCCAGTACTTTGACGCTCTCGTCAACTCTTACTACCAGGGCGCCAAGACGTTCCCCGTCGTCCTCCACGACGTCCACATGCTGGCAGAGGTCTTCCACCTTTTCGCCGAGTTCTTCCACGTCTTCCGTCACGCCAATCAGTTCGCCGAGTTGTTCCACGTCTTCCGTCATGCCAATCAGTTCGCCGAGTTGTTCCACGTCTTCCGTCACGCTAATCAGTTCGCCGAGTTGTTCCACGTCTTCCGTCACGCTAATCAGTTCGCCGAGTTGTTCCACGTCTTCCGTCACGCCAATTAGTTCGCCGAGTTGTTCCACGTCTTCCCTCACGCCAATCAGTTCGCCGAGTTGTTCCAGGTCTTCCCTCAGATCATCCGAAACGGGCGCGACTGTCGCCTCGGCCACTAGGTGCTCCCTCTCCGGCTCCGCGCTATTCCGTCTGCCCCTGGCATCCAGTACTTTAACGCTCTCGTCAACTCTTACTACCAGGGCGCCAAGACGTTCCCCGTCGTCCTCCACGACGTCCACGTGCTGGCAGAGGTCTACCACCTTTTCGCCGAGTTCTTCCACGTCTTCCGTCACGCCAGTCAGTTCGCCGAGTTGTTCCATCTTGATCTCTTTCAGCTCGGCAGCGAGGTTGTCGTTTGACGTTTCCATTTTGGCAGCGAGGTTATCGTTTGCCGTCTTCATCTCTTTCAGCACGGCAGCGAGGTTGTCGTATGACGTTTCCATTTTGGCAGCGAGGTTGTCGTATGACGTTTCCATTTTGGCAAATAATTCTTTCATCATTGCCATCATCCTGGTTTCCGAATCTCCCTCCATCTTGGTTCTAACGTTGCAACTTCTAACGACGATGTAACGATACTAGAAGCAATTCGACGAATCCCACTTCTGACACCAGTGTGACTTTTGTGGTGTGGGTGTGAAGTAAATACGACAGATGTAGTCGAGATAAACACTTTTATTTCCGTAAACAGTAACTTTGTACACTCGTTGCAACAACAAGAAAGTCTTTTCCGATTCTCCAACAGCACGGCTTCGAACTCGTAACACAAAGAACTAACTCTTCTCCGTCGGCACAACTCTCCACATCGTCTGTCCGTCTCCGTCGGCACGACTACTCAACCTTCACATACGTCTCACTCACTCCGTCGGCACTACTCAACGCTTCACGTACGTCTGACTGACTCTTCTCACACTTTTCCGCTATTTATATCTCCCAGGCACTATTCTGGAAGCTTCCGGAACGTTCACTTATTTAGCGGTGAAACACAAAGCAGACAGTTCTAGAAGCCTCTATCACTTTCTCTCTTTCGGCAAGCGCCCAACAATGCGGCCATTCTCCGTCTCTTTCCTTCGGCTCCTTTGCGGTAGTGCCGACAATAATGCGATGGGTGACACTGCGGTTGTCGGCAATTAGATACGGCGGGCGCGGTGACAATATGTTTTCTTCTCGTCGTTAACACATCTACAATCTTTTGGGCTATCACAACTCACAAATTTTACTTCTTATAAACTTTCTCAGTCCTTTTGGTGCCTTTCTTCTCTTCCTTTATCGCTCATGCATTAATTACGATGATGTAATCACTCGCGATGTTGATTGAATCTTCTTACGACGTACCAATACGACGGCACACACGTCTTTCACTCACTGACGCACTGATCAACTCGTGTATGTAACTGTAACTGCAAAAACTCACTGCTCTGCTATTGCCTGGCCTCCTTATATACTGGAAATGAAGTCACGTGAACCTTTCTCGAGTTCCACACACACAGGTATGGGAAATAATACAGCCAGGAGGGTCGGGAACGTTCTGGAAACCCCTTTTGCTTCTGCCGCTTCTATTGTTGACAGTAATGTACACAGCAGTTGCGCCAGGCAGCCTGGCCTTGAACTTCTTTGGCCGCTCGCCGGCCCAGCATGTATTGTGAAGCAATTTGGGCATGTCCGTCCTTTGTTGTGTGCCAAGCCCGACGTCACAATACATTCATACAATACTAAGTAACATTTAAAATATTAAATCATGCGAATTTGTATGCCTTGCTGTGGCTTATGACTTAAAATGTTCTATACCGTGGGATAAGACTATTAAAGTGGGAGCCTGAGTATAAATTAGCATAACTTACTTTCACGAAATATAGAATTAAAGTAAACTACCGACGTTTATAACTAACGTAAGGAGATATAAGGTACTTAATTTGTAAAAAGAGTTATCAATACTCCCAAACAAGTTTACCTCACGGTGCAATATTGGTGATGGGTACGTAGGCTAGCAACATGTCGAATCTTCATATTCCTATGTATCTGTTCGAGGGTATATCTCAGAAGATGGAGTCTAGCGTAATAGTTTACATGTGTATCTTTCCAGAACAGGAAAAGAGGAAGCGGAATTCAGCTTGAAATGAAATTCCTCTAGGTGGGTTGAGAAATCATCCAAGTCCCTCGGGGCCACAGTCACTTTGACACAAGTTGCTTCTGTTTACTCTGCCAGAAGTCGTCTTCCTTCATGTCATTCAACTACTTTTGCAGAATTGGAATACGAACTCCCTGTTGAACGTTTCTTCCCTTACAAAACCTGTTCGAGTGTGATATATTTTAAGATGAAATACAACAGTAGAAAAAAGCTACTGTTATATATTAATGAGCTTATATATTAATAAGTTACTATTCTATCACTTCAGAGCATTATCGATTATTCGGAAGGTATCTGCATCTTATTTCAGAAATATGTTCACAAGAGGACTGAAATGTTAAAACTAAGTTATGGCAGACCGCAAATATGATGACCTCCGATTGAACGTTGTGGTGATCCACCTGGCATTAAATAATATGTCAGCCATAGTAACACTTCAAAAGCAAAATCATCCTCTTTCAATTCCAGGATTGGGTTATCTGGCCGTTTCGAAAGCAAAATATATCAACCAGATTGCTATCGCCGTGTCTTTTCGGGTCGTGGACGGAACGTATCCCATCTTCTTCATCAATAATTGTAAAGCTACATTTTCAGCGGGCATTCTTTCCAGATGTCCTTACAATTGATTCTGGAAGTTAATCACTTCTACCATATTTGTTTTTACCTAAGTTCTTTTCCGTCTTCCTGACTTGTTCAGTTTTTGGTGCTCACTCCAAATAACGATGTCAAAAGTCTATCTCCCACTCCATACAGCAGAGGCGTTTTCAAGGTAACATTATGGAGTCTTAATTGAATTCACTTTTTTAACATTCCTTCCCAATATCGTTTAACAATCCCTTTTATTATGCCTTTAATATTGTTTTCCCTCTCTTTGTTTTATACATTGATACCTCTAATTCCAAGTACGTAACATATCAACACCGCAAATGGTGAGTTTTACTTTAACTTTATCAGATTTTAAAATAGAAATGGATATGAGGGGCAAATAACACACAATACACTTTCACTCATGCACTAGGCCATAGATTGGCAGTTCTTGGATTGGCAATGCGGAATGCGGAACGCCATGTTTTACAACTATCATCGTCGTCGTCCATCATCATCATCATCATCATCATCATCATCATCATCATCATCATCATCATCATTACCATCATCATCATCAGATAGTGGTAGCAGTAGTAATTAATAAATGTCATGTTGTCGTATCCTGAACTGCACGTGCAATTGTCATTAATTGCTTATATAAGACAAAAACAATGGTCTGTGGTAGACTATGGAGGGGAATCCCATATATTCTATTCGCGTAGTAGTTTTGCATAGGTACTGCACTATTTTCAAGGGATAGAGGAATTATGTGTTTTGTTTTGAGCCACGTAGTTATTTGAGCTTGCCAGCCTCAAACTGGGTATTCTTTTTTCAAGGACGTCGCAAAGAATTGAGATACTCTGTGAGGGGAATGCTCCGATACTCTAACGCTAATCAATACAATTTCTTAGCTACTCAGAAAAAAGGATAGTGCATAAAATTAAATATGCCTATGATTCCAACTCTTACCACGAAATCTATGAGCAGTGCGATAATGTCTAAAGACGCTGAATATGTAATGTATGCATGTGTAAACGATATCGTAACATCAGGGTGATGTATCACTGCAGAAATGATGTTCGTTGGTGTTGAAGTTCAGTTTTACACAATATTGTCGTGTATATTACCATGGGCACACAATATGGCCTTATTTAGGAAGGGCAAACAAAGGTTCGCAATGTGACCAAAATACATAAATAAACAGGCCGAAATGTTTGCATAAAGCTGCAGAAAATGATGTTCTATTTTTATTCAGTAACCAATGCTTTTCTTGTTTGTATGTGCCGTACCTATAACTGAAATAGAAAAGTTCGTTATCTTGCACTCACATGACTTTCTCTAGTTTTGTACGTACAAACTATTTTTTCATACGGTTATTCCTCTATTTACTTGCTGTTAATACAGATAAACTTTGCAGAAATTACCTGATTGTTAATTTTCTTGTAAGTGCAAAGGGAATATGTAAATGCAATAAGCTTTAAGCGTTAGTCAAATTTTAAGTAGCTCTTATCACATAAAAATCACACGCAACATACCTATTTCTTATATATATATATACGTTGATTCTTCTGTCCTTTCTGTTGGCGTATTTCTCAGTTATATCGTCATGAAAAGGCTGCTTCCTCTCTAGGTCACTCAGCAAGTCGTTTTGGATGGAGATGTTGTCTAGAGGTGATAGTATTCTTGGGACCTAGAGCTCCGCAAATAAGTCTTTAAGCACTTGAGAGCAGGAAAGCTTCTGTCCACTGAAACGCACGTTGACGGTAGTGCTGTGACGAACGTAAAAAGTTTGTACACCTGTTGAAAAATGTTGCTTATTTCTTTTACCAACGTCAATGTTTGTGTAATGGGAACATTTTGTGGTATTCTTCGTTTCCATAAAAATCTGAAGTTCCGTTTTTAAACGACTTATTTTAAATAAGCTCGGATATGTTTCCTGAAGAGAGGGGGGAGCTCAGAGGGGAAAACAGGAACCTCGAAGAATCAGCGAGAGTACAAAACTGAAGTTTTCTAAGGTCTTGGAATCTAATGTTAATGTGTGCCAAGATCAAATCCAACATTTTAAAATATAACAATTTGCACTTCTGTAAAAGTTTATCTTGGAAAAACTTAGCATATTTTCGCTCCGAAAACTCCCTTCTTTGTTTTTATGTTTCAAAAATATTTACGAAAATTTCATCAGTTGTTTTTCTTTGAAATATATAACTGTTTTATATTTGCTTCTGACAGAAAACTACGTCAAGTTAGTTTTTTAAAGAATATCAATCAGAAGACTGGTAAACTGAAAGATCTCACTAAAAACAATGACCAAAAATGTAAATTCAAAGTCATTCAGATTATTTAGAAGATCATTTGAAAGCCAAATTGCTGTCTGATCTGTCACAAAATCATCTGCAATCTCCTGAAAAGCCTTACTGAGATCATTCCAGTTTTCTTCAACCACTTTAAGCAACTTTGAGTATGAACTCCACCGGATGTTTGTTGTAGTGGGTACCCGCTGCCTAAAAGGGTGTCTAGGGTATAGCTTCTCATGGCAGGGCTATGAAAAGATAAAGGGATTCCAGCAATATCAGCAAAAAAGATGCGGTATTTCGAAATTTCATGCATTGTGTTCGTATGACTAAATTCAGCCTATGGGCTAAACAATCTTTACCTTTTTTTTTTTTTTTTTTTTTTTTGCAAACCATTTAAATATCCAGACATGACACTGGCGTCACTGTCCTATTCATACGGCCCCAAAAGTGAATTAAGCAAGGCAAACAATGGTTTCAATGTTCTATCGCGACTGCATCAAAAAAGCCTAAACAGCGTTCGACTAGTTCGCCATTAGCGTCTACTAGACTGACAATTATGGGGCATTGAGAGTTTTTGTGATATCTGTAGTATCATCAATTTGAACAGAAAACCGTCGCTGTTGCGTATTTCCAACTTAATATAATCACCAATGTGCTTCGAAATACAGTCAATCTCATTCTGTACTGTTATCGAATTTCCATTGTAGATACGTTTTATGTTATTGTAATGAGTCTGAATCTCTAATGGACATGCCAAAATTAATAAAGACAACACTTCTTTGAAATTTCTCGTTAGACGAAGATGAGCTTTCATCGTGACCACAAAGAGCAAGCTCTTGTCTGGCTAAGTACATTACTGCATTAATTACAACCTTTAAAAATCGGATGTGTTGCAGTCACATGACTTTCTCTACTCTTGTACTAACCATTCTTACAAACTCTTATTCCTATGTCTTGTTCGTGTCAAGACAAACATTTGTACAAATTATTTTATTGCTTATTTCCTTGTAGGTGCAAGGGGAATAATAGAATACAGTGTGATAATCAATTGTTTTAAAGATTTGAGATTATGTTCTCTTTGCACGCTTAACATATAAAAATGAACAACGATGATCCATTTCACGAAAGTTTTAAGTTTTACGAAACTTACACACATAACAAGGAATATCTCCGAAATGGTTCACCTTACAAGAAAATTTATTCAGACATAAATTGTGTATTTTAGCAAGATCTACATTTTTGTATAGTATGATTTGGTCTATCTAACGGTTTACCAGTCGTCCAGAATAGATACGACTACAGCGGCTAGAGCCAGAAAATTCAAGATATACATTTCATTTGTCATAAAAATATCTCAAACATCTGACATTTTAATCAAAATCGTTAGAGCCATTTTCAAGAAAATCAAAATTTTCGAAAAATGTTCCATGTAAAGGGCAGTTTTAGGGTGGGGCTATTTTCTTCAAAATCTTGGTGTCGCATCCTTGAAAGACATTAAATTTAAATACCAACTTTGATTTTTAGCCGACTTTTCGTTTTTGAGTTATGCTCTCCAAAGACACACACACACACACACACACACACACACACACACACACACACACACACACACACACACACACACACACACAGACCTTTCTCTAAAAATTATTTTTTTGGATTCAGGGGGCTCAAAACATATTTCCGGTGAAATGTCGACATCGAATTTTTGAGAGTGAGTGGGCGAGAGGGCGAGTGGGCCAGTGAGCGAGTTTAAGAACGCATGGACAACTAGGTAATTTGGGCCCGAGAATTAAAGAAAACAGAGTAAAGCGTGTTTTGCCAGCAACATTTAAAACCGCACTTATGGGATATTGTCCTCATGGATAGGCTCCTAAGAATCGTTACTCATAGCCCCGCAGGGGGAAGAATTCGAAAATACGGGGTTGACCCATGAGTGTATCTTATATGACGCACAATAAGCCTGCGCGAAATTCACACGCAATGGTTCTATCTCGTCTTACGCCATGTCTATCACTCTCTCCCACCATTATACAATAATTAATAGTCGCTTCAGGAATCTTCTCTAATGGATATCCCATTAAAACTAGAGGAAATTAACTTGCTTAAATGAATTTTATACAAGCTACGGATACTAACGCCTCCAAGGAAGTTAGATAACCCTTCTGATATTGGGGAATCGATTATAGCACCTCCCTTTCAGAGAATGGAAACAGTTCAATAAATCAACGTCAGTCAAGCGTTGTTGTGCGGAAACTAAGATAGTACACTGCACCTGAGATCAGCATTTACCTGACGTTGTTAGATCTCCTTTATTTTACCCATTTTACTCACGATTTGTAAAACATTTGAGTAAATTACTAAGCTTCTTTGATTAGACAAGGCTTGATTACATCGGAGGAGGAAATTAGCAGTGAATATTGTGAGATTGGGCTTTCAAAAAACCAATTAATTTATTGAATCCAAATTAAACTAAACTTGCAAGGTTAGCGCAGCGTTATACCTGGTGAGTCAGCCGCGCCTTATTTTTTTGGAAGGTAGGCCACCCATCTAACGGCATGTGCGCCTTAGTCCAGTTTTGTGCTTACTAAAATGTATTGCTTAACGTTCTTAAAGACAGGAATGCGCAAAGTTGAGAGCAACAGTGGTTTAAGGTTTACTCCTCGCTAAAGTACACCTCAAAAACATATGACTCGTTTACTGAGAGCGAATTCCGGTTTCCAGCTGATTTTAAAAACTTTTTATTAGAGTATACATAGCAACGTAATTCAGTAAACGCCTTGGAAAAATTGGACCTATCATATGGGTACACTAACAACGTCACCTAAAAATAAAATGGTGGATTCTTGTACTTAGAGCCGGGATTGGCTGCCAAATATTACGAAAAATTTAGAGACACGCCTCATCCATCATGGACCCGTACAGTCAAAGCGGACATATTATTAAATAACAGTTTATTTACATTTTTACGTGAACTACGCCTCGTGCATCTCAATTAATATGCATAACATCTTTTGCCATTTAAGTAATAATATTAAAATGCCCAGCAAATGATTAAAACTGTCTAAAAAAGTTAAATCGAGCCCGAAAACTCGCGAGGTGGCAATGCCAGGCACGCAAGTACTACTATTGCACGCGGTAGGCGCTTTCATTTAGGTCTCGAAATAGCTGAATAGGATTGTGACGGGTCCTCTGCGCTAAGCCCCAATGTCGTAGGTTCGTACCTCAGTAGTTTAAATATTTGTTTTTTATGTTCATCAGAACTTGGAAACCGAATTCACAATAATCTAATTATAAAGTCCCTGAGCGTTTAGGACGTTATAATTTAAATCGTTTTTTGTTGTCTGCATTTTGTAATTGAACAGGTGTAATGACTTCTGCGTCATTGAACTGGCATAATGTATTGTGCTGTGAATGCCGACCCCTGCTTTCTCCACACGTATACTGTCGCACAATATTTTGTGCCAGTCTTTCATTATGTATTCGACAGACGAGTACGTAGATATGCTTTTGATCTACGGAGAAGTAAGAACAAATACACCGGAGAAAATATCTCGGGAGAGATATCCGAATAGGCGACAACCAACAGCAAACAGCTTCCGGAATGTTGAAAGGCGTCTACGTGTAACAGCATCACTTGCAAGAATGCCTCCTCATAGACACGCACCAGCAACATCGCGTGTTAATGCAGAAGCAGTTTTGAATGCCACCCAGAACAATCCGCATACTAGTACATGTAGCTGCTCAGGAGGTGAACATCAGCCAGTCTTTTGTAGTGCGAATATTGAGCACTAAGAAGTTCCATTATTATGGTTTGCACCTACACCCAGCACTTCACGGGAGAGATTTCGAAGCTTGAGGGATCTTTTGTGAATGGTTGCTGGAGCGAGTAGCAAGTGATGTGGGATTCGCATCCGGGATATTGTTTTCTGACGAATCAAGATTCCACAACAATGGAACTGGAAATGGTCACAATATGCGCTATTGGAGTGTTGATAATCCTCATTGGGTAAGGGAGGCAGCATTCTAAGAGCAGTGGGGTGTAAATGTCTGTTGTGGAATCTTGGGAGACCACCTTGTTGAACCATTATTCTTCGAGGGGAATGTAACAGGAGCACGCTATCTGGAATTCCTCTGTAGCACACCCCTTATTATTAGGGAATGTGTCATTGCAGCAGCGAATGACGTTGTGGTTTCAACACTATGGCACTCCTCCGTGTCGGTCGAGGATCGTCTACAATCATTTGAATGCTGCACATCCCGGACATTGGATAGGAAGACAAGGACCAGTCCCCTGTCCTGCTAGATCACCTGATCTGACACCCCTTGACTTCTTTTTCTGTGGTTATTTAAAAGAATGCATTTATGCAGAGGAGCTGGACAATCCACAAACCCTTCCTCAGCGTATTACAGTGGCTTGTAGACCTGTTCAACCCTGTGTATAAATGATCCTTATTTTAATTGCACCTACCTATAGGTATGCTTAAACAGCTACCTAATTGTAGTTAACCAATAAAGAAACATCAAACAATGCCATTAAACATAAATAAAGCAATAAGAATGAATATAATAACCGTTTTCAGAGTAATAATTTGTAAATTTTGAGGATTCCACGGTAAAAAAATTAGCACAAGCAGGTGATTCGAACCACCTTCACAGCAGACGGATTACTTCGGAGTGTTGCGCTCGTTCCAATTGAGCTACCTAGTAAGGTATAAGGTACACATTCCGTTTAAGATGTAATACTCGCTGGTTCCAGTGAACATTTGCAGAAGTGCAAACGTCAGCTGTCTAATTACGAATATCTTATAAGCCGATGTGATAACATATATATTAGCACTAATTCCATCGAGTGTTGAACATCCATGTTAAATACGCGGGTAGAACCTAGTAATGGGGTCAATGGTTTCATGTTGGAGTATAAAATACGGATTGCATAAAACTCCAGAATAAGGGGCAGCTGACTTAACTGGTATAAATAAGGAATTAAGGAACGAGAAATGCTAATTTGTAAGAGCTTTTTTATCTTACCGTCATATTTTTTCACTTATTATTTTTTACCCAATTTTTCGAGCTCTCCTTATTTAATAGAAGTTTCTTAGTTAACTCAAGGATTAGAAACACGAAGCTTTTAACTGTACATTGTGGAGTTGTGAGATCGAACTAGAATCTTAAAATGCAGCAGTGTCACAAGAAGTGTTTCAGCAAATATGCCTATTAAGCCTGCGGAGGTAGTTTGATAGGAAACATACTATTTTAAGACAGTGATTTTTTGAGTGAGCGAGATAATCCTTCACATTGGCTCTTAAAACTAAATAAAATTTACGTGATTAAATAAATTGCTATGTAATATTTTACGAAAATGAGAGCAAATTATTGAACCAGACTGCTTAGGAAGGATGAGAGTTAAACCTTGATATCGACCTATCTGATTGGGTTTTCTTGTGGTTTCCATTAGTTACTAGCTACATTTGGAAGTGGATACGATATCATGGTTTGCAGGAATCGATGTTAGATGAGAAGCCACATATTCATTCATTCATTCATTCATTCATTCATTCATTCATTCATTCATTCATTCATTCATTCATTCATTCATTCATTCATTCATTCATTCATTCATTCATTCATTCATTCATTCATTCTAGGCCCAGTTGCTGCATAGACAAAGTTTCCAATCGCCATTCGCTTGTTCGCAGATGGGCTTTAGAAGGAACATTCTCCCTTATATCCCTTTTTCGTGTGTATGTATACATCCTTTGTTTTGCTATTAGATCAAGCTGATACCGTAATTATTGATGGGGAGATATAAATAATTACTACTCGACATTTAGCAATAGGCATGTGTTGGTGGTGCTGTCATCGAGTTCACATATCCCTATACACCTGTTATGCACAACTCCAGTAGTTCCTCTGTTGGCCGCAAATAAACGCATTGATATCTGCCCTGAGTAGTAATTAAAGAAATTGTGGTAAAATTGAGAAATAATTGTAATAAATAATCTCTATACGTTAAATCAGTATATAATCTAAGAAGCCTGAGTTAAAAAATTTGTCCAGATAAATAGGTCATTAGTAATTCAATTTGAGGAAAATTATTAGAAGCAGCTAGGTTGCAAACGCAATAGCTAAATGATTTCCTGAATGCAGTTAGGGAGGGTCAGTACGCTTGCAAAGTCACGTAGACAGGAATTCTTAGGATTAGAAACAAAGTGAAATTTCTTCAAATCCAGCTAGGTGCAGCGTGGAACATTGTGTTGCAGATGAAACTTATGTGGTGATTTATGATAGGTTAATACGTATATGAACGTTGGTCATGGTAGAGAAATGTAGGCGGCGCATAGGTTGATAAAGCCCGTGAATTCTACAGCAAAATAATTACTTGTTGATTGATTCCTCTTGAAATAGAGATATCATCGCTATAATACTGAAGGCCAAGTACAACAAAGAAGTTCGGCATCAAAATTGCTCCAACATCGTGTGACAACTTGAAACTTTAACATACAGGATTTAAGCGTAGATATTTGTATTGGTAATTGCGGACAGTGTAATGAACAATATTACATAAATATTTTCTTTATTTGTGGACTTATAATTTAACCTGTTAAAAGTAGTATGTTTTCAGGTTGGTTAGTACGTCCAAGCAAGCATGGCATGAAGGCGGGACGTTGCAGACGTTGCAGTAACGAATCCTGTATCGAAACTGAGTTTGAATGCTTTCTGTAAGGCCAAAGTCCTCACATTACCTCGGCCAGTAGGTCACACATTGATGTGTGAAGCAAAACGGAGTCCATCTTACAGGGTATTCACTTCGTGGCTCACTAACAACCATTCAAGAAACTCTGGCAGTAAAGTATTGGTTTGTGCGAAAACTGTTAGACGAAAAGAAAACACTAACACACTTAAATATATACATATTAAGGTACCATTTATCAAAATGTATGTAACTGTACCCATAATATTCTGTATAATAATGCAGGGAATGTAATATACGTCAAATAAGAATTCAGTTTCATTCTTCTGTTGCATCAATAAATATGACAAATCTGTTCAGGATATAACAATTACAATTACTGTAGGGCACAATCATCGCGAAAAAACATGATTACTGTACGTACTAGATTTAAAATCTTGACAAACATCACTTACTTCGTTGTCCTTGTCGGCATCTTTTATGTGTTGGGCGATGAACCTTACTCCTTGCAGTGCTGAAAGCACGTCGGGAGATAATTGTCGAGGTAGTGTGTTATCAGAATCGGTCACTGAAAACAGAAAATTGATAATTATGAATAATATAATCAAAAATAAAAATATGATCTCAAATCACTTCAAAAGTGTATCGATTCACTCTAGAAAAAACTTGAAGATGCGCACGTATTCAAAGCTTTGTCTGAAAAATTAAGTGTAAGTGAGAAAAGACTGCAGTAAAATTTGACTTCTCTATTTGGGTTAGTATCTATGTATAATATGTAACATTAACCTTGAGGTGCGATTTTCTCATAATGGCAGCAGAGACTTTCATACCTTTTGCAGTAAGTTGATATTTGAATAATTTTAAATAATTTCTGCATCTCCTCAAAGTATTGGTTTTACTACATTTTACTAGCATTTAACATTATAACAGAAACATTAATAGGCTATTTATATTGCCCATAAAGGAAATAAACAAAAAAATGAATTTTTCATCATCTTGCTAAATCAAAACTATGTTATCCATCCCTGTACGCATCTGTACTAAAAGTACGAATCCCACCAAAAATCTGATGTAGTTATTGATGATTTTCTCTTCTCATTACAATTTCACGTGTCTTAACTTTTAACAAATCCATTCTTCTACTTAAGCCATGTTATTCACTGTGCAGTTCTGCTTGGAACTTATTTTGAATTAAGAGATGCGTGCCTATTTACCAATAGATATCCAATCTTTCAAACGTATTCCCACATGACCATTTGAGGAAACAGACATGCAAGATCTGAACATACTCCTGGAAAAGCTAATGAATCAAAAAAGCTGCGTCATACACGTTTCGTATTTCAAACTTCCCATTGAAGAAAAAGTTGGTATTTTTCTTATGGTTTTCCAGTTACATAAAGTTTGCATTAGGCTCAACTTTTATAAAAAGTGCTTTACCGCAATTTAAATAAATTTCAAGGTATACATTTTATTTATGATGCCAACATTTCAAACGTAAAATATAAGGGTCATTTGAAACACTTTTGGAATAACCTACAAATTTATATCACAGATATTTAAAATTGTTTTAATGCTGATATGAACCAATCGGTTAAAGGTCATTAAACCTTAAAAATGTTCGTTTATGCTCTTATTCTAGTATTCAGTCTTTGGAAATTTCTTTTAAGCCTTTGAATAATTTAGCCATAGAAATGGCATGTTATCTTCTAGCCTATGTCCGTCAAGAAAATGCGTATTCTTCAATGGAAAGGATTATCAAATTTCTTGATTGAGTAGTTTTTAATATCACCTCCCCCTCAAACGTGCACACAAATTTTTGAGTGCAGATTAAATAAGGCTTTCTGAAGAAAATAAGTTAACATCTCCCTTTAATTTAGATTTATGTGTACACAGGATATTTTCCAGTTACTTGTCAGACACCGAGGTATTATGGCAGTTATCGGACAGCTAGGAAAACAGGCACTTGCTTTTTATGATCACAATGAGAATGAAATATGTTCAGAGGCAATTATATTGAATATTTAAATGAATTAGAGATATATGACGTGTCTCTGAAAGTGCACTTGGAAAAATCCCTTTTCGTGCAAATTCACTTGATATTAAAAATGACTTAATTTCAAATGTGCGTGCCGTCACATGGCATTAACAAAGAAACTTCTGATGCCTTTTTGTTTCATTGATAATGGAAGAATCTCCTGACATTAATAGTGAAAAACAACTCTGTACTTTTCGTTACTAAATGTTGACGGAAATATTGAAGAAAGATTTGATTTACAGATATAAGTTCTGACAGAAGAGAGATTCTCTCTTGAATCATGCTCTGAGTATTATCGAATATTTATTCCAGAAAATTATAACATGAAAATTGTGAAGGGTAATTCTGTTTAAGTTGGCTCATATTTTAATTAATTTTACAATATTAATTGGGTTACATACCCGAGTCTGATAGTCATGCTACGCCACTGAAATAATGTATTTATTTTCTAAAGTAATGTGTTTTTCGGTACACTATGAGCAAACGCAGAAACTTGAAGCTAAATTATTGTAGAAAGGAAACATATTGTGATGCACTGTGTGATGCACTTTTAGAAAAGTCTATATAAACATGAAGTTAAATAAGTTTATGTTTCATTTTTAACACTTTACAATAATGACGCTATGAAACGCCACATAGTTCCATATACCAACACGGGAGCTTTATGAAAAATAAAAATGAGAAATTTTATAACGCGAGAACATTTATCTGGGAAGGTTAGACCGTCGAATGATGTTTATCTGGACTAATTCATAAATAAAATATGGATTTAAACGTTATATCAACAAATTTTTACCAGAAAACTTTTAAATTCTATAAAAAACAAAATTGTCAGTTTCAATTAGTGCAGATTGACTTGCCAACTGAGGAAAACGAAACCCAAGAATTATATATATGTCTATCCTCTCTTGTTATAATATAAAAGCAGTTTGTAATCTCAAGTAAATCTCACTTTATTTTTAACATTAACAAATAACTTTTCTTCTGAAAAATACATTATTAAAAGAACAGTTGCTAAACATACAGTTGTTATATTGAAATGGGGTGATATTTTAAATGTTAATCGATAGTAATGTGTAATAAAATTTTTCAGCGATTCATGGGATGCAATTGGCAACACTGACTAAACAAAGGAATGGATAGTGATAATTTTTACAAGGACCAGGTGATAATTCGTAAATGACAATCTAAAGTCTATTTGTATTAAGTAGCAAAAATTGGAATTTCGTTGTATCGCTGTTCTTAAAAGCTGCTATGGACATGGAACAATTATCTATATAGGTGTTAAATAATACTATTCATGTATACTTTGCCACTTTCAGCTAAATTCACTTACAGAATGTCCGGTGGAGTTTTGCAATGAACGATTGTGCCTTCAAAGACCCATGAAGAGTAAGGCTAAGGGAGTGGAAAAATTGCAGCTGTACCTATACCCAGGTTAATCGTAGCTCCAATGTAACGATCTCTCGGTACCCACGTGTGTTCGTTCACTCTCAGCTGCCATAATAGCTGGGTACTTTGAAATGACGCGGAAAGGGTTGAGTCTGCCAAAGTTAATGGCCGGCCCTTGCCCCGAACCCCACTGTCACCATCGCTCTCGCTGTTTTCCATTTTGTAGCCCGATGCAATTAGACAGCACTACAAATAGACTCCTTAATGCAGGAAGGCAAGGAAAACGGCTGTGCGGGAAATAAAAGCCCCATGGTCCCGGCTTAAGCGAGCAGGAGCCTGAATTTAGATCAGCGACAACCTAGCCACTGTAGTATAAACATCGGAGAGCACCGTGCGGTTTTAGTTGCTATTTCAAGCGTAATATTAGACATCATCCAATGAGAGAAGCGTTACTGAGCTGCAACGCTGTTGTGTATATAGGGATTAGAGGGAAGCATAGAGAAGCTTGCTTCCTCAGAGTAAAAAGGAAGGAAGAAAAACGAAAATAAGCATCATAAAGGCAAAGAGAACATTCACCCTAATTTGCTCTTTAATCCTGCGTTTGATAAACATTTTTCATCCCAAACCAAAATCTCCAGCAGCAACGCCATAATCTTATCATCGTCATCACGGTCATCACCTGCGTGAAAAAATGATACTGGAGATACAAAGTGTCAGTAAATAATAAGAATACAAGATTTGAGCGTTACTAATCAAAACTTCACGGGTAATCAGTCATGTCAGATTAATGAACATCGAGCTTTTGGCCATTCCATACTCCATGGCTGTCTTGATTAAAAATAGACCAGATAGTAAATCATAAAATGATAAATTAATGCATCTAGTCATTGCAAACGCACACCAGCAGTTTAAAATGCTTACTTGTCCACTCATAAAGTTGTGTTCATGATCAGATGTTAAAACGTTATCAATTTTAAAACAGTTTCTCTTATTGAGGTAACATGTTACTGCACAGTCCAGTCGAAAATGTCTCAAAACATAAAATATATGCTCAACATCTCAAGTCATGCAAGAGAGAAAAATTTATTAGAAAAAAATAATTTGTGGCCGGAGCCATTGTTGACACCTAATAGATTTACATATATTGTTTATTTGCACTAATATTTCAGTCTAAGAAGTTTGCGTAAACTTAAGGACCTATGTTCTTAAAAACAAATACTTACATTCGATAAATTAAACTCAAAAGAACCCAATACAAAGTCAGTAACTAAGAAACACTGACACGACCACTTACTTTTTAGATTTCAAAAAATTAGAGCTAGTTCGGTTATTTATATTACTATCAAAAGCAAAAAATGACTGCAGCGATGAAATAAGTAGGATTTTTTGCAAAAACTAATATATATTTTTCCAGAAATTTCAGGTTTAAGGAAAGGTGTGAAAGTTCTTAAGAAACTGCAAGTGTTGAGTAAAGTGTGCCATAGATAAAACAAGATAAGCTTTATGGTTTTACAACTTACAAATCACTAAACTTCAAATAATATTTGCATGGAAGTACTTATGCATGAAAAGCAATAAAAAACGCAGTCTTTAGAACTAGATTGACATAACCTTTGGGCAAGCTTATAGTGGCTTTACTTGCCATTCTGTTGTTATTTAAACAATGAAATACTCCATCGAGTAATAAAATAATTTAAAGGGGCCAATGACCGAGTGAGTAGATGACCCAGAGTGCAATATGAGCGTTGTGACTGTTTTTCTCATTCTCCTCGGCGTTTCGTTTTATCCCAAGCGTCAACTTCCCATTACACTTTCTCCGGAACTAGATAATTAAACTATTACGATGCAGATCGTCATTTTAGTATTACTTTCCATGTAAACAACTATGTCAAAAATAATACGAGTTTCTATTTTAAGAAACATAACTTCATGTTGAATATCATATATATTTTACCTTTGTAATGGCTTATAGAATGGTGTGCATGCACCGGTGCATTGTACGGTGGAAGGTGCAAAGTGGGACTACGAAAAGTTTACTTCCATGCAAACTTCCACTCGTTCTTCCCTTACGTCTGTCTCTCTCGCTCACTTTGCCTTCTTCCTCTTCACTTTCAGCGCCGTTTCTTGCTCACTGTGTAATGTTTACCTGCAATGCTCAGTGTTAAACTGGTTAATTTGATTTTTAATAGCAAATCTGGTTTTTGTTTTAATGATCTAGAAAATACTGGTGCAAAGCTCATTTTTGGATAAAGATATTTTCTTCCAAGATGTAGAAACTGTTTAGCTGTTCCTCTTTAGTATGGCCTATATCATCATACGTTTCTCGTGCACTGTGTTATAGTGTCCTACAGATGATTTTTCTCACTCATGCAATTATTGTGCTGCAGATGAGGTTTTTTTGTCTCTATGGTCACGACTTTCGATATATATAAAGTATTCTCACTCTGATTTAAAATGACTTCTTTCAGCATTCTTTACTTTCCTTGGAGCAGTTGGTCCATTATTAGAGTTGTATTATGCGTATCTATTTCAGTGATAAACTAGCCGTATACCAAGAAAAGCTTCCTCGATGGCAGCGCCCGAGTTGAACCGAGTTTAACCGAGTGGCCACGATTCACAGTGCAAGGGAGCTCTGCACCTTTGATTGCATCCAGTGGGATTTTAAGCTTTGAGAGGCCCTGGTTTATACATAGTATACTTTACTATGACTTCCTGCCCTGTAAAGGTGGTTTTCAATTCCTATTTTGGGTCACGTATGTCGGGTGGAAATTCTAAGCGACTCACCTGGTATGACTGTGTGTGTTTGTTCGTTTGCTTGTGTGTGTGTGTGTGTGTGTGTGTGTGTGTGTGTGTGTGTGTGTGTGTGTTCAAACCTAGTGATGTTCATATTGAGCACAAGAACGTATTTAGTAAAATAGATTTTATACTCCTCCAGAAAATGAGGAACTGATGGATGTCTATGGTGCTTTATACACCAACAATATCCCAAAGTTGGTTTTCACAGTGTATAAATATCATATAGCAGAACACCTTTAAGTGATGAGGTAGCACTAGCTTACATTTTATGCTTGTTTCACTAATTCGTTTATGCAGCATTTATCACTTGATTGTATAATGCACAGTACAGATTCAATCACCTTAGCGCTGTGATTTGAGCGTTTTGAAAAGACTTGTTCCGTGTGCCCCATATTAGAGTAAGCTCCATTTGTTGTACCCTTATTTGTAATCAACAATATTGATTGCTAACGTGTGCTTTTAAAAACATTTAAGATTAGAAAATACTAAAACTTGATAGAAGTCTATCTCAAGATGCATACGCCAGGTTAAAAAGTCATTCTTACAATGACGGGTGAGGGCATGCAACCTCTGAAAACAATTGGAAATATGGATATGCAGCTGAATGAAAATATATTAAATATATTTTTCTCTATTTTTAATCATCTTTAACTATGAGGAATGTCAGTGAAAAAACGGATTAAAAATGATATGTTGGAAATAAGTGTCTTTAATTTCAAACAAAGATCAGCCGTTTGGTTACGGTACAGTGTGAGGATATCAAATTATTTCATGTTAGAGGCAAAATAATTAATTATATGAACATTGATTTTCTAATGAATTACTAAGCACATCATTAATATTGTTTACATTTCTTGAGCTAAAAGAACATAAAAAGTAAAGAACAGACAATCTCAATTTTGAATTGAACATATCCTTGTACTCTCATCATTGTACTAAAAAACTAGAAGACACATGCATTACTTCAAAGTGCACTCGTGTGTCGCACGCTACCTTAAGATAACTTGAAATTTCCCATTTCAGCTGCTGCGTTATGTGCGCCACTAGGAATCAATAGAAATTCCACTAATTACTAGGGATTCCCACTAGTCAAAAGAGTACGGAGGCCATTAAATGGGCCAACCCCTACCAATCCAGTGACCATAGGACGTACTCATAGGAAGACGGCGTACTTAAACACCAAACTGAACGCACAGGTTGCAGCACGAAATATGTTGGTCCTTTCCCATTGCTAGTGGTTATCTATTCTCACAGTCCATAGATTCCTTGTGTGTGTGTGCTGAGAACGAAGGGGGACACCTCGCTCACTGTGGATGTATTGCGGGCTACCACCCCCCCCCCCCCAGGGGAAAAGGATGAGGCTAAGTGAAACCGGAAGCACGGATGAGAACGGAGTCTGACTCAGCCCCCAAAGACACCCAGGAAGAGGGCGATGAAGCGATCCTTGCGGCCAAAGTGGCAGCTTCCTAGACAACCAGGGAAATTTCCAATGAGCATGCAACTGTGCCATCTACCCGCCAAAGCCGGAACCAAGAGCTCTACAAACCGCACTTGGAAAGATGAGAGAAATGAATGAAAGGAAGGGAAAGGAAGCCGTGAAGAAGATGAAAACACCCCAGTATTCGCCTAGGTGACATGGGGAAACCACGGAAAATCCCAGAGTGCGCGGCCACGGGGATCGATCCCGCGACCTCCCGAATGCGGGCCACAGACGTTACCGCCTTACCATTCCGCTTGGTCCATGGATTCCTTATAACATCAATGCCTTAAAATGTTAATTCTATTACAAGTGATGTCGATATAGTTAAGAAATACGTCACATGTTTCTTTCTTTATTGGGAGAGGGAAAATCTGCCTTACAAATGCTGGATTTAATTTCATATAAATGTTTGAGCAATAAGAACAGTGACTTGTACACAATACAACTTGAAAACAGAATTTGCTGCTCTCTGCGAATGGCAGTGCGCTGTCGAAACTGAGAAGGTCCTCGAACAAATACATACTCTCCGCGGACCCATTGCGATCAAGTTAATATGATCGGCCTTTTGAAAGCTACACAAGAACTTGTTGAAATATTGACCCGGCTTCTTGCTCTAAGCTTCTCTTGATAATGTGAGCTCAGCCTGGTTAAAACATTCCCCCTGCCCTTTCTGAATGGCGACCCGAGACTCAAAATCCTGTCCCGAACGCATGAATTATTATGACTTGGCGATTAGGGAGTTTGCCTTCGTGCCTTTCTGAAAGGATTTATTCGTTGCCGGCGTTTACAATATAGATAGGAAACCATTATTGTAGCGGTCTCTTTAGAATAGCAAGTTCTTCCAGATGTCCATTCAAATGTGTTCGTTTCCGTTAACTTCCGAATTTCTTGTCTGAAATATTTATCAAACATTTTTAACGAGCACGTTCTTTACAAGTAAGCACTTCAACCTTTGAAAATAAATAGCGTTCGGTTTCCGTGAGTTTAATTACCGAGTGAAGAATGTCAAACATTACATTAGATGTTTAATCACCTTCACTACCTCTTCAAATAATATTTTATTCAAAAATTAATATTTTTGCATGCATTAATCTCATATCAGTAATTTAATGGGCTTCAAAAACTTCTTCCAGAAAAAAAAACAAAAAAAAAACGGCTCATTGATGATATTGATGATTCAGGAAGTTTTAGTGTGTTAAATAAGCTTAATCCTTGTGCCAGTTATTACTATTACTATTACTATTATTATTACTATTACTACTATTATTGTTGTTGTATTATCTTTGTATTTATCGTTAGAGCAACTATCTAACCATTGGTGTAGCACTTCGCATTATCGCACTCAGCAGCATTACTTAATCGCTGAAACCGACAGCACTATGACGACAATTAGCGATATTTATATCAAAGAAACGTAATTTCCGTTAAGACTAATTTATATCTCATGAACACGTGAATCAGTAGCTATTTTGGTACACACAGGAAACTGCGTTCCAAGGTAGGTTTGCCAGACGTCTCGTATACGGGATTGTCACCTATTTCAAAGAAATGTCCCAGAAAAAGTCCTCGGGACGATCATTTGTCCAGTTTTAGCTAAAAACAGTAACATTAAAATTGCAAAACCAGTTTACACAACAAGAAATTGATTACAATATATAAGTAACCTAATTGGATGGCAATTATCATCTACTACTCAATCATACGGTTTTTAGAACTGTCTCATCTGCCAATAATTGGGGAAATAATGGATATCTACACTGACATGAATAACATTGTCCGCTACTGACGAATAACAGAAGCTCGCGAATGGCAAGGGAAGTCGGAGTTCTATAATAGTTATCACTTGTTTCTTGGTTGATCAAATCAAGTGAAGTGGGTAACATTCCGGTGATGTGAAAGGTTTCCTTTTATTTCGTCATACAAAGCATACAAAGCATTCTTAGGATAATGGAAACAGTAAATATTATTAAAAGAACTAACAAAGAAGAACTCTCATGCACATTATGCCGTTGTAAATTCAGCATCAGCACAGCTCATGGCGGAAAGGTAAACAGTATTCAGCATAAATTTAAACCCGGAAACACAAACTTAACGTTCTATCTTCTAAATTGTAAGTAGTATTTCTTCAAAAATATGGAATACGCCTATATAATAAATTATACTGTGTTTGGGTAAATATGGCAACCCTATTCCAAAGCAATATTTAATTTATTACTGTAAACTTAGTGAAGACAGTGCTTAAATGAAGGGACCTGAGGCCAGACCTTCTAGAAACGAATAATTTCCCAGCTTTCCAAATAGTTGACTAGATGAATAGATTTCGTATTTAAAAGCAAACAAAGCATTTAGAATCATAAGAGAGGAAGAACTGGAATTACTTGGAAGGACTTGACACAGGCATAGATGACTAATGTACCCACAGAGAAGAATGAGAAAGGACATAGAAAGATGTGTAACACGTTAAAAATTTATTTAAAGAATAATCGAGTTTCTTTAGGTTATGTGAAAAATTACAGGAGGTGTTCACGACTCGTGAAAAGTCAAGCTTGCTGAATGATTTCATGCTAGCCAGTGTGCTAAAACATGGTTCAATTTAATTCCGTTTGCCCACAACGCCTAAACGTTATAGGACAAGAGGACCTAAAACATTCCTTAATAACTTTGTGTTTATTTGGATTTGCACTTGTTTTTAATAAATTATTATTGTCATATGTCCTTAGAACTGCAAGAGAAACTCCTTTTAAGTGATATTGGTATGGCCCGGATGTTTAAACTTTCGTATTTTTGTTATATTTTTATATTTCTATTCCAGTTTCGCAGTTGACCCCAGCGATTTTTCACATCTAATTTTTGTGTATAATATTAGGTATTTTTCCCGTTACAACTTTACGTGCAAATATAAGATCGTTCCTTTTTGAAAATTTTAAAATGTATGTAACTTGGTACTGTAATTCTCCTTTCTGAACGCCCTTCAAACAGTTGCATTTATTTCATTCTGTGCAGACCTGAGAGTTAGCTCCGGATTGATCAGCTAAATAAATTCAAAATGCAACAACAAAATTAATATTATTTATTATTCAGTGTGCTACGTTTTTAATGTATATTTTCAATATAATGTTAGTTTAAACAGGATTAAATTTTCGAAAGTTTCAAAAATGTACCCAAAAAAGTATAGGTAATATTTATCGTCACATTTTCTAATTTTTTTCAGTTATAAATGATTACATAGTTCTAACAGTTTTAGGTGATAAACATCAGGGCCCTGGTTGTTAGTTATTGATTTATTGTATTATCTATGTATAGAACGGCTGCGAAGCACGAACACAACAATTTGGAATTGAATCAGCAATGAAACTGGAGTATTTAAGACTGCCCAACATCAGGTCCATTACCAAACAGAATTTAAAAACAAACTTCAACGCGACGTAATATTTTAAATTTCTATGGCGCTACAGAAACGCAGAAGGTATTGCTTCTGGTTTCACAATTTGTTAAACGTTGTCTTTGTCAGAACAGACCTTATCAGGAAGTTTCATCTTTGATTCTCTTTAAAACATATACTCGAGACTCCCATCCTTTTATGAAGCTCGTGTGGATGATCCTAACATTATAAACAGAAAAAAGTTTATGCTGGTGTGTGTGTGCGTGCGTGCGTGCGTGCGTGCGTGCGTGTGTGTGTGTGTGTGTGTGTGTGTGTGTGTGTGTGTGTAGTATAGAAAGTGATCTCAGAAAGTCGAAAAGGATTTTGATTATTTTCCCACCATTGAAAAGCTCTACTCCTTCTAACGGATACGGGGCCATAAAATACCTTCTAATTTGAATTTATGAACAACTAAAATACTAAAAATTATTTAAAGTGTTCATTGAGAACGTATGAATTAGAAAATAGTTTCTCTTCATCGAAAAAAAAAATGTATGTGAAAAAAGTTGTTTACATTTTATTCTATACTGATGGCCAAAATGTAACACTTAAGCAAACAGAATAAACTGAAAAACAATAGGGGGGGGGGGGCAAAGCGGAATATTAGAGGGCGTAAAGTGGCGCATAGAATCCACTATTGGATTCCATGGGCCCGTTTCCATACATGTAGATGCAAACGCTAAATTTGGGGCAGTTTCTTAAATACCACAAGCAGAATGCGATCCTGATGTACGAATAAAGAAGTAATTCGCGAAAGTTCGCGAAGTCAACGACAGATGCGTGAACTAGCGAGTGAGTACCTAAACTTGAACTTTATGGAATAACATACCGGATATTCGGGCAATCGTGGGCGCTTTGAAATGTACTAAATAGTGAAATTAATGGAAAGAAATGTTAATGAATTATAAATGTCGCGCATATAAATGCCACGATTCGAAAAGAAGGACCATATATAACGAGGGCGCTAGTTTTCATTTCGCTTGAATCACAGGAGAGCTAAAATAGAATAAAGGAATATTTTTCCTAAAACTAAACCACATCTAGTTACTTTTGCTACATTCCCTCACCAGAGACCATCACTGCTTTTACCTAACAAAAGTTCCTTTTCTTCCAAGGTATTGAGCCCAGATAGTTCCCAAAGTTCGCGCTGAGAACTATAAGGTAAGATGCTAGCCAGGAAAACAGCACCGACGACACGTGTCAGAATCGAACCCGGCCTCGCCTAACTGAATACCGGGGTTTGTAATTCGTAATTTGGAACAACTGGTTCCAAAATGTAATACAAAGAGCAGAGAGGCGCCTTTCACTGTTAAAACGTCTAACAGGAATCAAGTGGGGATGTTCCAGAGCAACTCTTAACACAACATACAATGTATATATAAAGCCATTATTTACTTACTGCAGCGAAGTTCTTGTAACAACAAACACAAAAAAAAATCAAATCTTTCAAAAACAAAGTCTTAGATTAATTACAGGTGCTATCAAAACCACACCAATAGCACCTATGGAAATACTAACCAACCAATACCCCATTGAATATGAAATAGAAAAAGCGGCTCTTATTAAACACGAAAAGTTGATTAGACTCCCATTCAATACATGGCACAAGAGAAATGTTCCATACACTAAAGACTCAGGAGAGCTTTCTTTCGAAAATTCAAGACATCAAGAAAAATGTACACCTTCCTAATTCAAAGGAAAACTTCATATCTAAAGTCAATCCAGCACATACATTAGACATCACATATTATTTACACCTGACAGAAGAAGTTAAGAAAAGTGATACTCCAACTAGTGATCTAAAATTATTGGCATTAGAGACAATCCATACTAGATTTCCAGAACATGAATGGCTCCATATTTATACTGATGGATCATTGATATCAAACCAAGATGGAGCAGGTGCTGGAGTCACATGTCACCTCTTTTCCTATTACAAATCTTTAAGTTATGGAACTACTAACTTTGATGGAGAAGTTGAAACAATTCGAATGGCTCTACAAAATCTTTTATACAGAATTTCACATTTTCAGCAAGCAGTTATTCTCTCAGATTCCAGGGCAGCAATTATAGTAATTACTTCCAAGTTGTCACCAAAAAACCAAACAATTATAGAATGTTGGAAAATCCTTACCCATCTAACAGCACTTCAAAAACACCTAGTCTTCCAATGGATACCAGCTCACTGTAGACTGAGTGGTAATGAGAAAGCTGATTTTCTTGCAAAAAAGGGTACCAGCGGTGTACAAAACTCTATAGTTAATCTACCATTTTATGCAGCTAAAAGATTAGTCAACTCTTAATTCAAAAAAAATATTGCAAAATATTACTATGAAAAATCAAAGAATAAAAGATGGGAACTACCAAACATTCAAACAGTAATTCCTGAGTATCCTCGAAAAACAGCAGTTGCAACCTTCAGGTTGATTACAGGACATGATTGTCTGGCAAAACATTTAAACAGAATTGGGATATATTCTTCACCACTCTGTCCTCTATGTGATCTACAAGAGGAAATGGATCGAGACCACCTTCAAATATACCCGGCCACTTCTAGTGCCCTATCCATCAGTGAAAAATATTGGAGCAAGAGGATAAATGACTTCATTGTTAAAAATCCAGCATTAGCTAACAACAACAACTGGTTCTATACAAATTTTAAATTAAAACTAAGGGGTAAAATGAAGGATTCATCCTACAAGTTTACTAGATCATTGCATAATAACTTCATAAAAAACGTGGGTGGAAATTAATTCATCATTCGAGTGCTACCCTGGAACATCGGGTAAACAAGCTAATGTGTAATAAAGAGGGTAAATGCTGCCAAAATTCTTGTAATTCATGTAACCGTAAACTCAATCCTCTCAAAACTAGAGCCTCTTGCTGAAACATCATGAACTCTACCAAGAGGCAACCACAGCAAAGCTGGTAACTTTCAGCAGTGTTCCACGCAAGGGATGTTAACTGGGTTTTTATCTCAGTCAGCCCAGCGGACTCTGAGCCGCTTATAAATGTGCTTCCTTTCCGAGACGTTCTTACATCTTATACAACTAAAATCTGATTTTATTACGACCCACAAGAAAGTACGAAAACTGTGCTTTCGATGTTTAGCGTTTCAGCGATCATAAGCGAAGATCTGAAGTTCATTAAACTTAAAAGTTTCTGAAGTTTGATATAAGTTGCTCCCTTAGGCTTAAGCTCTTGGAAAGTTCAACAAACTTAATACTGCCATGTTTTCAAAGATGCTTCATCAAATAAAGAGATCGATACTTCACTGTATATATATATATATATATATATATATATATATATATATATATATATATATATATATATATATTCTGGTACTTCTAAGCACGAGGGTAGTAAAAGACGGTGAGAGTATATTAAGCAATATCGACAACATATGGAAGGAAGCTAGGATACTTGCGACCAAGTACTTTCGTAAGTGCAGGATGGTAGCGTGCTAGTCATATGACATCACTCATTTGAGGTACTAACATCCCTGTGCGGCTCAGGTTGAAGCCGTAAGGATTCTCTTACGGTGAACAAGAAGGTTACTCTAATGCTTCTCTTGTTACTTTTTCTACTACGTATATTAAGCAGGGGAAGTTTTGTATTCGACTCAAAATTTCGATGTAGAGGTTTCACAGGAAATATGTTATGAGGCTCCCTGAATCCAAAAAGAAAGCAGTTTTACTTCATCTACTATGTATAGTATGTAGAGGAAATATTGTATTCCACCCACCAATTCAATGTCGAGATTTCACCGGAAATATGTTTTGAGACCCCCTGAATCATTTTTAGAAAAAGTTCCGCGTGTGTGTGTGTTTGTGTGTGTGTGTGTGTGTGTGTGTGTGTGTGTGTGTGTGTGTGTGTGTGTGTGTGTGTGTGTGTCAGTGTGTCTGTGGACAGCATAACTCAGAAACGAAATGTCTGTTAAAAACCAAAATTGTATTTTATCTGGTCCTACTGCCGCTTAAACTGAATTTCAGATAATAAAATTCGTACTTAAAATTTTGTTCCCTCATTGTAAATTCCATATGTCACTCTTCATCTAAGCCGAATATGTATGTACGTTGTACTGTGCACGGAATATTTTTGGTTACGTATTTGATATAATTTTCTTTAATACATACCTACATATTGTGACAAAGGACAAACAAGTCCAGTTACTTTTATCGTTAATATAATTTACAATTGGTCGTACCCTTGCAGCTCACAACTGCTCAGTCCACTCGTCACAATGACTTGTACTGCACTGTCTTTCTACATTCTCTGTCTAACAAGCTGCTTCTGACATCAAACTCACTTAAACTGCTTCACACAAAGAACAACTCTACCGCGACGACCCAATGTCTACAACCGTCTCTGACACACTCTCTCAACACTTAACGATTCCATCATAAAATCTGCCTGCTCTCGCCGTCCCGACTCGCTTATATAGGCCAGCATGCCGTAGCACAAATTTTTCTCGGAATTAACCTTTTCTCGAACCTCTCGTAAACCAGCCGGAGTTGAAAGTCTCTCGATCAGTCTGGAAACGCTTTGTTCTGCCGCGCTCATTGTCGTCCTGTTCTGACCGCTCCATTGTCGTTTACTGGCCACTCAGTGGTGTGAGGTAGTTTGACCTTCAGCGTTCTTTGGCGGCTGCTGTCCGGCGATACAATGTGTCCTAAGCTATAATTCCTCAACAATCGCCTGATCACTCACTTTGCAATGCAGCATGCTATAGACTTTTATATAGCTAAGGACAACTTTAAAATGTTCCAATTACAAATCTGAAAGAAATTAACATTTTATTCACAGATACAGATTGTGCTCTGAGTGGTGGTTCAAAATTATAATCTGAAACTAATATTACCTTCGACTATACATAACGAATTTTAACACTGTAATAAATTAATCCTTCAAATTGATGTTGTGAAAAACGAAACATTTTTTTCTCATAGTTATAGCGCAAACTGAATTCGAATTTCCTTCTTCATAAGTGGAACTAGTGGCTGATAAGACAACAATTTCGTACCTAACGTTTTCGCGACTAATCCGCTGTCATCATTCGTTGTCATATGGATCAAGCTTGCTGTCTTGTTTCAATTTACATAATCACATGTGCAATTTCGGTGAAATTCTACCATAATATTTTTAGGTGGAACTCAGCACTTCCTTTTCCGATTAGGTATGTAGTTCGAGAGGTCGCGGGTTCGATCCCCGTGGTGGACGTTCTTGTTTTTTTTTCGGAGGTTTCTCCGGGTCGCCAGGCAAAGTTGGGAAGGATTTCCATATCCTCCGACTTTCCTGTTCCTCTATTTCGTTGCATTAATAATTGAATCACCAGTTTGAAGAAGGGAATAAGCACCAAAATTTGAAAAATGAGTTTCTGTTAAAAATCATATCTATGCGCCTAGAGGCATGTGTCAGGAGAAAGAAGGAAATGAAAACCAAATAACAACGACGTTATAAGCCCGAGTAAAATTCATTAGTTGGAACAAGGGAACAACTCCCGGATTTATTTCCTTCTTCAGCCTAATCTCTCCGTCCATAGATGGCACCAAATACTAAGAGTCTGAAAGCGCGGTTTCACAGCTGTTACAATAATGAGAAATTCATTACTGTACCATTCTTGTGAGCAACACGCATAAGTGAGGTTGTTTTCGAAAATGTCTAGTTCCAGTGATGAAAATTGTGCAAATGTTGTTAGAAGTTTAAACAGAAAGAAGAAGGGAGTTAAAAACACGCATCTGTATAAAAATGAAGTTCAGAAAAGACGTCGACTTCTCGGCAAGGAATACATTAGTACTACAACAGGAAAAACTGTACCAGGCAAATCTAATTCAGAGCTACATTGTTCGTGCAAAGAGAAATGTACTCGTAAGTTTTCAGCAGAAGCGAAGAAGTCATTTTTAGATATGGTTTATTCTGGAAGGCCAAAAAATGAGTAAGACACATTTCTGATGGGATTGATACAACGCTATGACATAGCCAGGAGGCGCTCCAAGACTGAAACACCAAGATGCAGAGACAGCATTTTCACATATTTTGTACTAGTGGACAATGAGAGAGTAAAGGTATGCAAAACAGCTTTCTCAGTCCTTTATGCAGTAAAAAAATAAAGCTCTCTTTAGGCTAACATCACTAATTTCTGCTAAAAAATCACCTGTAGATTTGCGCGGGAAGCATCATAATCGTGCAAGAGCCGTGCCCCAAGAAACAATTAACAAGATCGATGAACATATTCGGCTATTTCCACTTAAGGAATCACATTATTGCTCTAAAATAGCCAAGTATCTGAGCGCAGATCTTAATGTTAAAATAATGCATGAACTATTCTGTGACAAGCATCCTGACCTTGCTAATATTGTTAAGTACGATTTCTATCGTCAATATTATAATGAAAATCATGGATACAGATTTGGAAGGCCCCAGATTGATGTTTGTTCAACTTGCGAGGAACTTGAAATGAAAATCAGATCCCCCTTCTTAAACGAAAATGCTAAACGCGCAGCAGTGGCAGAAAAAATGATACACTTACGCTGGGCTAACAAGTTTTACGGGAAACAACAGGAAGTGATAAGCCGATGTTAGGAAAATGATACAGTGGGAGCGATTGTATTTGACTTCATGCAAAACCTTCCACTTCCAGAAATGCCAGTTCAAGACATGTTCTACTTAAGAAAACTTTGGATGTACGTATTTTGTGTGCATGACATGAAAACAAATTCCGCCGAGTTCTACACCTACCATGAAGGAGAGGCAAAGTGAGGACCAGATGAAGTTTGCAGCTTCCTGTGGATGAGTATTCAGAAGATGGATCCAGCTATCACAGAGCTTCACGTGTTCAGTGACGCCTGCGGAGGCCAAAACAGGAACAACACAATGGTGAGATTTTTACTTTCTCTGGCTTTGACGGGGTGCTTCAAGAAAATCTATCAGTATTTCCCCATGCGTGGCCATTCATTTTTACAGTTTGACCGCAACTTTGGAGTAGCCAAACGGAAGATCAGAAGAAAGGACAGGATTTATACTACTGACGAGTATGTGGAAATGATTAAAACTTCCAAAAGACCGGGATTTTTAATATCAAAGGCTACTTCAGATGATGTGCTTGACTTCAAAGGATGGTGGCCACAGTTTTATAAGAGAACCACAAAGTCTGTAAGCAAGTCTGTAAATAAGTTTCAAGTTTCAAAATACAGACATTTTGAATATTCATCCCCTGAAGGATATGTAGTAACTTCAGAATACATAGATGGATTAGTGAAAGAAAGTTTCCTACTTCTGAAACCAGGAATGCATCCTGAACTACCAACATCCAAATCTTACAACAGTAAAATTCCTATTGCCAGGTTGAAAATGGATGACATCAGAAAAATCATTGCATATATTCCTCATGACAAGAATGTGTTTTATGAAGAAGTTTTGACATGGTCAATAGAAGAATCAGAAACACAAAGTGAAGAGGGGGATTGAAGAGTACATTTTGAGAAAACATAATGCTACATATTGTATAGAATAGATATTACTATAAATATATATTCTTGATAATTTCTGTTTGTAATGCTATTCAATGTATGTTCATTTAAACTAGTGTAAAAGTACTTGTAATTTCAAATATGTGTAATTTTTTATACTAATTGTTCTATCATGATAATAAAATGTTAACAGTTTTAAGAAGGAATTAAATCCCATTATTTATAGTCCTAATTACTGGGTTAGAAGTAAATTAAAGTAATTGTTAGCATACCAACCTATTTCCTAATAAAGAGAAAAACATTTTCTTACATAAGTTATTACGTTGAACGAAAAATAAACACGCTAGGAAGTTTTCTTCGATTTCCCAAAAACATGTTTTTGGAATTATTCCCTTCTTCAAACTGGTGATTCAATTAATTTCACTTCGCCCTTCATTCCATTAGGTTTCTTTCAGGGTTGGAAGCGTCGGTGAGCGTCACGGCAGCAGCACAGCTGTGGATAAGAGTGCGCTCTGGAAATCTCCTCCCCCGAATTGGAAGATGAGCCTACTGGTTTCCGCACCTCCCCCCCCCCCACCATGAAATGGTACAAGCCCAAGGGGAGAGGGTAGCCGCCCTCCTTGGGAGCACGAACCCGAAGGGTGGGAGAGGAACCGGGATGAGCCAGCCTCCGTCGAGGTGACTAACTGGGAACATTAGAGACCCTGCCACCTGCTCTGTCGTAGCAATATTCCGGCCGTCTTTAGGACCCATTCGCCTCATCCATCCTCCCGGAGGTTGCCCCCAGGAACACAGGCACAAAAGATCGCATTTCGGTCGAGGTGCTACGTCCCTCTCCGCAAGTTTTCATAGAGTCATACATATGTAGTAGATAAAGTCATAAAGGCACAACTTTCAAATTGTGCTTGAAGATTTGGAGTTCATTTTTCCATTTAGGACCCTTGACACCTATACCTTCTCGAACAATATTTAAATTATGTATTGTCTGTTCTCCTACGAACTGTGTAAATGTGTTAGGCTTTACTTTTCACATCCCTATCTTAAAATGTTCACGCTTAATTTAAAGTAGTACAAAATACCAAAGCATCACTATTTCGTATCACTAACGGTGGTAATTATATAAGTATATAAACAAGTTGCCTGATAACCAGCCCAGATGGATATGATGATTACAAATTGCCTACAATATAATAAACTTCTTTGTCAAGGAAATAGATTAGGAAGTCAGTAGCTGTACACATCCTGCTGCCGGGTATCTCTTGTAGTGACATCCTCGTTATCACTCCATTGCCGAGGAATGGGTCAAGGAATAAGGATGCAGCATGCGCACATGCTATGCCTGCTAGTCGTCTTCTGGGGAAGTACCGCCAGTGCCAGTAATGGGGTCTGCTACGAATACGTGCCGTAAGTAACGTTATATTGCATTCATGTACGCGTACCTTCACCTAGTTCAACAGAAAATGTTTATGTATGTTTTATTATAATAGCTTAATGTCCTTTAACCTGTGTATGTCATATTAGTCGATGAAACAAAAATACATGGGTAAAATGATGCTTAAATGTGGCCGGGATCTATAGAGCTTAAAGTTACCCGAGATTCACTTTCCATTATAAGGAAAATCCCTGGAAAAAACCTCAACCGATTAACTTACCCTAACCGAGATATTACCTCTCAACTTCTTGAATGTAAAACATGTAGCTACCGCTACACGATGCAAATTAAGTTTTGTCTGTGAAGTTTATTTAAATATCGAGTTTAATCAATTAATTTGTCAGAAGTGTAATAAGTAATGCATTATTTATTTAATATATTTTCCTCATTTGAGGGTTGCCAAGATAAAGTATAACTTTAGAATTAACAGTTCTTTAAAAAGCTTACACATATAAAATTAGTTATAACACATTAAATTAATAATAATTAATTTCAAGGAAATATAAATTTTAGGCAATCAACATTAAAATATAATAGTTGACAAAATTAATGCAGTTAAGATATTGGATGCCGCTGGATGATTATGAGTACAAATGATCTCGCATGATGATCCCCTAATTGTCATAATTGCTATTATCTTTATTTATTAATCTAATGCTTTAGACTTAGTGGATTATTTCCCCCTCTCCCCCATGCAAAGAGTAGGGAGTTTCAAAGCCATCACATACCAACTAGCACTTGAAAGATTTCACTACCGCTAATTTCCTTATTCTCATTGTATCTACAAGGAAATGTGCCATAAAATTTCTGTAAACGCTTTTCTTTTCGATTAAAACGATGTATGTGCGAGAATAAGCTTTGTAAAAATAATTATTAATGCACGAGTCAGTAGGGAAAATTGTGTGAGTGAAATACAAATGTTTTTTTCTGGAACGTTGCAGTAGTTTGTGAACGTAGCATGAGAAATGAAATAACTAAATGTTATGCTACGAAATTACTGTCTATTTTTCCTAGCTACGAGAGACAATAATTTAAGACCATTGATGGTGATTCATTAATTATGTCAAATTTAAAATAACAGAAAATCAGGAATTGTAATATTAATTTTACTTTGGCCATTATATTTAACTCTATGTAAAACATGCGCTCAAAATATAAAGTAATAGTTTACCGCTGCGGTTGTCATCTCCTCTTGTCCATTAAAGGAAATATAAAATGCACTAATGTATACCATCAGGTTTCAGATTATATATTCATAGGAATGGTAATAGTGCATTAAATAATACAGCTATTGTACTTTCCACACCATTAGAGCCGAAGCTATTGAAAGCAAATGTTTACTTATTTTCGTATTGGCTACAAAACCATTATAGGCAATAGCTAATATGAGGCATTCACGCAAAAATATTGAATTTTTTAAAAATTATCCTAAAGTAAACATATGTCCAATTTTGGCATTTTGTATAATCATAAATAAAGAAGTGTGCAAACAAAATAAAATTTAACCCTAAAAGTGGCTAATAGTCACTTTAACACTAACGCTTAAAAAGGTTGTTCATAGTGCAAGTAAAATACAAAATGCTGTCTCTAAAATCTTCAAAGCTTATTCTTTAAAAGCGACTTTTCAAAACTTGTTTTCAATAATTATGTGTGAACACTTAAGATTCATTTTTAACAATTTCATCACTAACTTGTACGTTAACTACTTAAACACATCACCAAGATATTGCTTACAATGTAGCTGTATAAATTATTTTTACTTATTTACAATAAAACGTCTATTTCATCTTTGAAATAGATAATTCCTACAGTTTCGTCCAGGTCCATACACTGTTTTAGCCGGAAAGGTATATTGCATGTACAGGTGTGTACTGACAGATAGGTTACATGGATATTCGTACAACAAAGATGGAGTCGCATTAAAATATGTGTGCGGTAGTTTTCTGTCAGTCTGTCTCTCGCAACCCGCATAACATTTTTACTGGTTGGAGGAGTGTTAGTTCTTCGCTTCTTAAACACTTGATAGTGGTGGATTGATGCAGTTCACGATCAGTCAGTTGCGACTGAAGTCAAAACTGATACTATATAGGTCATTTATTCTCTCGATGGTCCTGTATACATGTGTGACCTGGGCCAATGCCTCCAAAACCGCCCTCAAACAACTCCAAACCCTCCAAAACCTCTCGCTCAGAAAAATCCTCTCTGCTCCACTCCTCACCACCAACCAAACTCTTCACCTCGAAACCCGTACCCCGTTCATCCCGGAGGCAATAGACAAAAGAGCAATGGCGGCGTGGGCGCGCATTAGGAACCACGAAAATGACGTGATCGCCAACATTGGCAAAGGCGAGCCGAAGCACCACAAGCATACTAGAATAAAAATGTTCTAGAAGCGGCTCGGCTCGCCGACTAATGCGGGTCCACGCAACCTCGTTCCTAGACCACATATATGATCCGGCAGAGCCAGGGTTGCCAACATTTAAAAGTAAAATTATCGTACCAGCCACTCAAAATTATAGATTTGGATTCAAAATTATCGTACATCATAAAGCAAACGCTACAACAATAAAAACATCAGTATAATACTTATGAAAATATAAGAGTAATGATGTTTATTATATCCACTTACAAGATTGATGACCTCAACAAATATTATATTACAACTTTAGCACTTATGTTTCTCGCACTATTAATCTGAAAGTTCAGCTTCCTCGTGCACAAATTTGTGCATCTTCTCGGTGACTTACAGATTTTAAGATCTACCACGTTCTTTCATAATTTGAGACGACAAAATGAGTTTATTTGCCGTATCTAGTGCCAATCTGTTTCTAACTTTGGTTGTTATTAACCCAGTTTAGAAAAGAAAAAAAAAACTCTTTCACAAGAAGTGCTTCTGTAGGGCAAGGAAGCCACTGATAATGCAAAGGCCGCTAGTTCTTTGAAATCAGTATTTCCACCAAGGTGACATGTGTTTAACAGTACTCCAGAAATTGTCAGGTTCAGGCATGTTCTTTATTTCACACGGAGCACGTATTCCGAGTTTTCTACCACTTTTCTACATTGATCGTCAATTTTCTGAACAGTGCCTTCTTCACTGAGATTATCAGATCTGGGCACACTGGCAATAAGAGGATAAAGGGTAGCAGGCTTAGTAGCTATGGTGTGGAGACAGATAATGAGGACAAAAGTGGTGTTATTTGTAATTAGTTTCATTTCACTGGAGTGACAAACCAGTGAAAATTATATTTCACCGATATCGAACTATGATACATTCAAATCATCGTACACCCCCATAATTATCGTACGGGTTGACAACCATCGTACAAACATTAAAATTATCGTATGCCCCCATAATTATCGTACGAGTTGGCAACCCTGGGCAGAGCACCTCGCCTCGGAAAACATTCGGGAGCTGCCACCGTGGGACAGTGTACATAGTGTCAAAAGTGTAAATAGCGCAGTGCGCGAGCTGGGACGCATATTTCTGGTGTGCCCAGTGAAGTTGTGTGTATGTGTCTGAGTGTGTGCGTGGGTGAATGCGTGCGTGTATGTATCTGTAACTAATTTGTAAATACCTACATATGTATATATATAACCCAAAGACGAAACAGACAAAAGACAAAAGAAAACTATTCTCGGTGACCTACAGATGGTCACCGTATGGGTTTTTGTATATAGGGAAAACTAAATATGAACAAAGTCAACTGTAAACCAATGTAAATATAGCCTGTAAGATGGGCCCAATATAGGTACCGGCACCAGGCCAATACTTTTACAATAAATAACTTGAACTCACGATCAGTGAGTTTGTTTCAAAATAAAATAATTCCGTTCAATATTGGCTTGAAGAAAACCATGTAATATATTGTTAAAAATGAGGGATTTAACATTGTCTCCTTCCACACAACAGAATCATCCCTCCTCCCATTTTACATTTAATATTTATCTCCTTGAGGTAGTTGGTGTTGACACAAACATAATTCCTCCACTGATACCGGACACAAAACGACTGTAAGTACCTGTGGGCTCGTGAAGTCATCTAAGGGAAGGGAATACGTATCGTTGTGTTGCACTGTTACATGGCGAAAGGTTCACGAATCACACGGATTCAGGAATCCGCTTTTGCCCACCTCTGATACAGAGCAAGCAACAGGCACAGGAGTTAGCAAACATTAACCTTAGCACCACCTAAGGTGTGGCGGGGGGCTACTTTATTTTTTTAAATTCTGTCTAAATTTCTTTTATTAAAGGCATGCAGTTAATAGCTATTCTGAATCACTTTTTCTACTACTGAATTGCGTAACTGTTTCAAAGTTTTCATTGTTGATCTTTTTGAGAAACAATAAAATAATGTGGTCATAAAGTACTGTCCCGTCCGCATAATGTGATTCATGTCAAAAAGTAAAACAAAGAATATTTAAACGTTAAATATTAACTTTAAAATTGGGTATTATATCTTGGCATGTTTATAAACTAAATTTGTTTTAAAAATTACTCAGACATTTTGTCACCACTGGTGGTCACAAAGTACCTCCCCGTTGGTAGTTTAAGTTCTTGAGTAAGGCTTGGCATTGCTAGGGTTAAAGGTAGGACAGAATAAATATGGTTGAAGTGCGACAGGATTATTGGTGAAAAGTATCCATCCAACAACCTTCATAGTTTGTTGGTGTTTGTAAACAGCATTCAGGCCGGCTTTTACCTGTTTATCGTGCTAGTTCAGTGCAGAATCAAGAACATCGATGTCCAACGTTTGCGAAAGAGGGGAGGTTGGATTTACCTCCTTCCACGTTATGCTCTCTGTGCTACTCACTCAGACGTGCATTGGGTCGCAGTGGCTGTTTGGTTACATATACGTTGCGTTTAATATAAGAAAGCACTTTCAAATCTTATGGGATAAACATGTGTTCATTTGTGAGTTCTTTGGTACTGCTTACGTTTAAAAGTCTGTCAATATTTGGCAACAAGGTCGAAGTGCACAGCCTTAGAAGACACACCAACTGATGGTCACGCACAACTTTTATTTCAGTTGAATTTAGAGAAACTCTGTTCGTAAATAAATATATCTATAGAGAGAGAGAGAGAGAGAGAGAGAGAGAGCTATACCCACTCTTATACACAACATTCTTGCAAATCACCCTATCTACTACATTTTAAACGACATAAGCCTTTTCAGAAATTAATCTCTTGCTAATTTTCTTGTAGGTGAAACGGAAATTAGGAATAAAGTAGGTTTTAAGTGAAGTGAAATGTTTTAAGTGCAGGATTTAGTTGGCACAGACGTATTCAAAATACTCTGTAAGGTAATATACTTGTATGTTAGTTTAAGAGAATTTTGCTGCTCCTGTTACACTATTATATTTTGCTCCACACGTACCCGTCAAAAACTTTTTCTGTGATGAACATACTAGAAAAATCAAAACTGTGATCTGGCGTTTCAAATGACTACCTTTTGGCACAACTGCGTATTGTTGTTACAGATATTACGCCAGAGTTGGGACGTCCTCTCATATTATGTTCGCGTGTAATGCGGATTTCACATAGTAAAAGTATGACCACCTCTTTCCCGTTTGAAACAGATGCGCTGATCGTTAACTGTATCATTCCACCACTGTCAATAGTTTAAGAAGGGAAGAATTACCACTCCTCCAATCAGCAAGAATGTTACACGGGTTGCGTGTATAGTGAATTCGGAGCAGACACCATTCTGCCCGCCCCTGTTCTACAATACAAGGGCAGTACCCACTTTCCTGTATGCATCTCAAAGTTGGGTACTCACTCAACAGTAGAATAGATTAGAAACCACCGAAATGCGCTTTCTATGAGTAGTAGTGGGATGGTGACTTGTAAATCACAGAGGAAATGAAGACGTAAGAAAACAATTACAAGTACAAGACATCATTACCAGTATAATGAAGTATCAAAATCAATGTCTGGAGCATGTATAACAAATGAGTCAGAAGTGTCTACCACGAGTGATGCTGGAGTTGCAGCCCAGAGACAGAAAAGATAGAGGACGACCATGTCAACAATGGAGAGAACAATTTTAATAATTTGAAAAATCAATTATCTTTGATCTTAGCTTTGATAATGTTATTTTATATAAATTTTACTGTATGCTTAATAAAATCAGCAATAAGTACCTGAAGCCGAACAGGCCAAACGCCTAATACGTGAAAATATTTTACAGCATGGTATTTTAATTAAATTGGTACAGTAATTTTGAGAAAATAAAAATTTTGAAAATGTCCAGAAAAAGCATGGTTTAGAGGGATTTTCGTCAAAATCTTGGTGCCTCATCCTTAAAAAGTTCAGACAACTTTTCAGCTACTACGTACAGTAAAATAGAGGAAGTATTGTATTTCACCAAAAGATTCAGTGTTTTGAGGCCCCCTGAATAAAAAAAAGCATTTTTAGAAAAAGATCAGTGCACGCGCGCGTGTGTATGTGTCAGTCTGTGGACAGTATAACTCGAAATCGAAAGTCGGCTGAAAACCAAAGTTTTATTTTCTTGAAAATGGCTTTATGTATTTGGATTAAAATGACATATGTATAAGATATTTTTATGATAAATGTAACGTATATTTTTAATTTTCTGGCTATAGCCTATGTAGTCCTGTTTACCCTGGATGATTTTTGAATAACTCGTAGACCGTAAGAGATAGACAAAATCTTACTATACAAGAAAATGTAGATCTTGCTTAAACACACAATTTATGTCCAAATAAAGTTTTGTACAGTGAACCATTTCGGAGATATTCCTTGTTATCTGTGTCAGTTTCGGAAAACAAACTTTGGATAAACGTAACATTGGTATTCATTTTCTTATAGTTAACCATGCAAAGAGAACGGAATCTCAAAGATTTTAAAAGATTTGACTATCGCTCAAGGCCTTTGTACTCTAATATTCCCCTTGCACCTACCAGGAAATAAACAGTAAGATGATTTCTGCAAATGTTTATCTCAACTAACATGAAGAAGATAGAGGAATAGGGGTTTGTAAGAATGGCTAGTACAAGAATAGAGAAAGTCATGTGAGTGCAACATTCATTTTTCAGTTATGCGTTCGCACACAACAGACGCACAGACACACACTCTCTCTCTTTCTCTCTCTCTCACTCGCACACAAATACCCATACGCATTCATGCACCCATTCTATAAAAAAATCGGATTCTGGAGACCTCAAAACTTATATTTCCAGTGAAACTTGGTATGGGATATTCTATGGAATGCAATGCTTTCTGTACTTGCTAGAGAAAGCAATAAAAATGCTTTTCTCGTCATTCATTAAACGCGCATAGTACTGAATTTCCAGAGAAAGGATTGGTGTTTCGGGATTCCTATTACTTTTGTCTAATAAGGATCAGTGTGTTCAAAATACTATGCTTTTTATAAAACTATGGCAAAAGACAATCGAACATTTCTGAATCATGTTTATTGTTTCCTTTAGTTGTAGTAAATGATCTAATCTATTCCTTCCACAGCTACACCGCCAGTCGCTGGGTAACACGCGTTGGAACAGCAATACAAACTTACACGAAATGGCTTGTGGCAACTAGAACAAGATTGGTGACAAAGACGATATACGCAGTAGAGGTAGGTATCCTGCATATATGCTCTTATACTATTCTATTCCAGGTTGTGAAGACTGCATTTACCTGCTGGGAGGGACACGTCCCACCCTCTGGTACTACATCCCGCTCATGACGCCCGTTATGGGATGCAGCGGCGGGACTGTTGCGCCGTGGAGTTAATTTTACCTTTTTAACACTTCGTTGTTCATTATGATTCCAAGATAGGCTCCAAGCAATGTATGTTTTCTTGCCTTTTGAGCAAGACACTCCTAATCATGGACAATGGTCACATGGCACATTCACGTAAAATATTTTGGTAGCGATTCTTTCAGATGAAAATCTGCTTTGTCACGTTAACAATACCTTCTCTACCTATTCTACTACAAACTATTCTTAAAACAACTATTCCTCTATGTGCTTTGTGGTAAAGTTTTGCAGAAATGTTTTTATTAGCCATTTCCCAGTGGCTACAATTTAGTCTGAAGTAACATCATGGAGGGTCGCTCTCTGATTCTTTTAAAATTCCTTGTTCCTTGCAAAACGAGAAAAAATCTGATGTGTTGCACTCACATGACTTCCTCTACTCTTGTACTAAACATTCTTACAAACCCATATTCCTCTATCTTCTTCATGTTAGTTGAGATAAACATTTGCAAAAATCATCTTACTGTTTATTTCCTGGTAGGTACAAGGGGAATATGGGCACCAGTAGGCTTTGAGCGATAGTCAAATATTTTAAAGTGGTCGCTAATGAAGGCTTTCTTCGCCCGGCAGGAGATCAAAAGGTGAATAGCGACCTACCATTTTATAAAAGTGTGCGTATTGCAAATCACACACAAATATCAAGAAATATCTCCGAAATGGTTCACTCCACAAAAAAAAAAAAAAAAAAAAAAAAACATTTTGACATAAATTGTATGTTTTAACGAGATCTACATGCTTGTATAGTAAGATTTGGTCTACCTTTTTTGGTTTACCAGCTGCGCAAATGCCATCAAGAGTAAACAGGACTGTATGGGCTATAGCCAGAAAATTCAAAATATACGACTCACTTGCCATAAAAATATCTTAATATCGGTATAACATTTTAATTAAAACAGTCATAGCCATTTTCGAAAAATTTTCCATGTAAAGGGTAGTTTAGAGTGGAGGAATTTTCTACAATTTTGCTACTTATATGTAGTAGAGAAAGTAAAAATCTATAGCTACTTAGCACCTAAAAATTATGTAAAGAAAATTAACTTAGAACAATAACAAAAGGGTATCTAACAAATGGTTTATATCACCCCCGCCCCCCAAAAATGGCATATGTTTTGTGTTTTAACAGCATCCACATTTTATAGTGAACTTTCGTCTCTCATAGGTTACCAATTATATAAATTATACAAATTTATGCGAAGTTCATTACGAATGAACAGCTCCCCACTGGCTATTGGTAGAAAATTCCAGATACGCATTTTCTTTACCATCCAAATATCTTAACATACAGTATTATAATCCAAAATCTTAAGATGCATTATTGAGAAAATAATAACGAGAAATTGTCCAAATAAATGGTTGCTTAGGCCGGGACGATTTTATTGGTGTAGAACCGACTTTTCATTTTTAATATGCTCTTCATAAACGGATGCACAGACATATGCAAATGCTCGCCCGTTGACATTTTTTTGGAAAAACTGTTTTGTTGCTGAGAACTTCAAATCAAGTAGATATTTAAGTTAAAATACATACTATATAGAAACCAAAAAATAGCTGCGACTTAAAGTTACGGACAGTTTAAGGTGAGATGCAAATTAAAATACAGTATTCTTAAAAATATTGCCGAGTTCCTTCTTTTGGCCATAACTTTTGAAAAGCATATACGATTGACACCCTTTTATGATGTATGTGTGTCTTCAATAAAGTGAAGAATAATTCTCACAAAATGAGACAACCATATTTGCAAAATATAAATTTTCTTTATCTACCATTTTTGAAGAAATCCTTAGTGATCACTACTTGAGATGTTGTTCAGTATTTATTTAATTCTATTAAAATAATTAAATTTTCAGCATATTTCTCTCTGACTTCTAGTGTATTTTAGATGATTCTTTTAAAATGGTATTCCAGAATTATTTTTCTTTCCAAATGTGTATCTTACCATCACTTATTAAACACATTTATCAAAATTCCTTGCATGAACTGAAGCTTATGTATTGTTATATAAATATGCAAAGGTTCTTCAAAATATAACAGTTTGTGAAACATGAGCACACAGAATTTGAAAAATCAAAGTTTCGGATAACTAAGGACAAAGTTTAGGAGTTCATATGAACAAAATTGTAGCTGGTGACCACAGAAAACTTCTTATGAATACTGGAAGCCATCCCCGAGCGAGGTGGCGCCGCGACGTGTGCGGCTCGCATACGGGAGGTCCCGGGTTTGATCCCCGTGGACCGACCACACTGACTTTAGGCTTTTCCGTCGTTTCCCCTTGTCACTAGGCGATTGCTCCGAAGGATTCTCTTCTCCACGAATTTCTTTCCCCTCCTTCCCCTTCAGGTTTGGTTGGTAGTGCTGTACATTCCGACCAATGCGGACAGATGACACAGATGCTTAAGTTATGGAAAGCCCCCTTTCTTGGCGCCTCCTGAAAGTTGCTGTCCGGTCGCAAGGGTCACTGGGTAGAGGAAAATGCGCCAAATGTCAATATATGTAACTATTGCGGACTTCGGTGCGCCTCTGGGCTTCGCTGACTCTGTTCTCTGACCAGCTTAAGGTCTCTCTGGGGGAGAGATAAATCCATGTCGGGGTCACGGTGGAGCAGGTGTCCCACTTCCGTTCCTACACACACCACGTCACTGGAAGCCATCATGGTCTTTGTTCAGGAAGTTGGTATTAAGTACAAGAAGTTGTTGACCATAACAATGCTAAATACGTCCAAAATAAATGTGTGTATATTTGCATAATATTAACAACTGTCGTCACAAAGGAGTTCATCTGTGTTACTGTGCACAATGTTAAGTGTCTGATGTTGCTTCCAGAACTGCACTAACTACACTCTGCGTCTGTTTTTCGGTTTCAGAGTCCAAGGAAGAATGGCCTTGATATTACCAGGGCATTGATCTCTCTCTCTCTCTCTCTCTCTCTCTCTCTCTCTCTCTCTCTCTCTCTCTCTCTCTCTGGGCGTTTCTTGACTTCCCACAAATGAACGTAAAATGAGTACTGCAGAAAAAGGTCCAATGTAATGCGTCCAATGCAGCCTCTAACTTTACCGTCACCAAAAAACCAAACAATTATAGAATGTTGGAAAATCTTTACCCATCTAACAGCACTTCAAAAACACCTAGTCTTCCAATGGATACCAGCTCACTGTGGACTGAGTGGTAATGAGAAAGCTGATTTTATTGCAAAAAAAGGGGTACCAGCGGTGTACAAAAATCTATAGTTAATCTACCATTTTATGCAGCTAAAAGATTAGTCAACTCTGAATCCAAAAAAAATTATTGCAAAGTATTACTATGAAAAATCAAAGAATAAAAGATGGGAACTACCAAACATTCAAACAGTAATCCCTGAGTATCCTCGAAAAACAGCGGTTGCAACCTTCAGGTTGATTACAGGACATGATTGTCTGGCAAAACATTTAAACAGAATTGGGATATATTCTTCACCACTCTGTCCTCTATGTGATCTGCAAGAGGAAATGGATCGAGACCACCTTCAAATATGCCCGGCCACTTCTAGTGTGCCATCCATCAGTGAAAAATATTGGAGAGCAAGAGGATTAATGACTTCATTGTTAGAAATCCAGCATTAGCTAACAACAACTTTACCGTGAAGAGAGATTGAATTTCACTGTGATTATGTGGCTATTTATTTCTTCTACATCGAACATAGTCTGTAATGAAATGAAGTTACGATATTTGTGTGTTAGCGTTTGTTGCAAAGTCAGCTGGTACATACACCTATATCACCCCGGGAACAGAAGCTGTACAGAGGTCCAACAAACCTGTACGACCTAAGGAATACCTAATAATGGCATTAATTACGAGCTTTTTCCTTTTATACTTTTTTCCAGCACCTTTAGTCCAAGGTAATCTGTGCATTACCTTGATGTCACCAAGTTGAATAAGATTTAATTTTACAGTGTAGTGTTGTATTTACTTTGATGAATATGTATCTGCAATGATAACACAGAAAGCTGATATAACTAAACTTAACGAATCTAGTATGTATTAATAAAAGCAATTTTAGCTCTTGATAGGAATCGGTAATTCCGATTATTGCTTTATCTCTCAACCAAAATATAAACAGAACTCTAGTAGGAGAAGTGTATCTGCCATAATCTACCTGTCTAAACAGCAAGCTCACTTGATTGAAGGTCACATGCCATTTCTACTCCCCTCATGGTACCTGCCAGTCCAACCGTTAATGCCCGTAACTTATTCATTGCGACATGCACACCTCGAGACGTTGTTAGATATTGGAGCCCGTAATGCCATATTAGCTGCAACAGGCACAACGTTACGTTTACGAAAATGACATCTATGCATCCTGCAGACTGGCAAGCTTTAGTTGCCCCAGCACTACCTTCCTTTAGTTCATGTTGGGTTGAGCGGCGTATAAAGTCTTACTCTAATCATGCAAGGATATTCACTTACTCCAAAAACTATGTTTTGATTTAAAATAATTGGGGTTGAAACTGGCGTTCATCTTTAGGATGTAGTTTTATTACCTACGGCTTTACTCAGAAAAGTATTGGCATGAAGGGTTTGATATTTCTCTTGGAAGAGATATCGAAAAGGGAAATGTTTAGAAGTTTGCCTATATCCAAATCCTTTTTTCACTGGCTAAATGTATTGTTTGTTACCAGTCATTCGTGAGTCATCGAAGTCAAGAAAAGTGCTGCGATGGTTATGCTCCAAACCGCGGTAGATGTATACCTGTGTGCCATCCACCTTGCATATTTGGCACCTGCACCAACCCTAACTACTGCTCTTGCCTACCGGGGTACCAGAAGAATCAGTCAGAGCCCAACAGCTGCGTGCCACACTGCCGATGGGGCTGCACCAACGGAAAATGTACAGCACCCAACACCTGCACTTGTGATGCTGGATTTGGCAAGGACCTGTCAGACCGCTCCAAGTGTCACCCTGTCTGCAGACCCAGCTGTAGGAACAGTGTATGCACGGCTCCTAACACCTGCAGCTGTAATCCCAGCTATAGAAAAGACTCTCACGACAGTGCCAACTGCCTTCCAGTTTGTGACCCAGGTATTTGCTCCTTTGTTAAACTTCTGCTGCCACCGCGTGGTATACACTAAGTGTTCATATCAAAATTTGTCATCATAACATTTTTTTGAGTTTTGCAACAGAGAAGTTTCCTAACAAGCACCAAGGAAGAACACCAGTACGGTAACGACATTAAATATACAACAAGACTAATTAATAACTACCTCTCAATATCACAAACAAAAGCATAACAAAATATGCAATCAGAGATATTAAGTTTTTTATAAGGCTGGCAATATCCATTCCTTCCCCACATCTGCAGAAGAGAACTGCAACACGACTGTTGATAAATTCGTGTTGCCTTACGCCCAGTAAAGATTAGTACTCCGCTTACATATTTCAAGAACTTTGGATATCGACCAAAAGAATGAAATAAAGAAGGGAGACACATGCAAAAGAATTTTTGGTAATACAAATACGATATACACTGCTATCTAATTTTACCGGGTTCTAAGGTTCAGACTGAACGCTGTGGTTGCTAGGTAACTTCTCCAACACATGAATACTACGACTCTGCAGTACTATTAGGGATATTTAATTCTAGGCTCAACGGCTAGACAAATGGCGTCATGGCACACTTTGAAATGAACACCCGAAAACGGTAACCATGACGATTCCGGGAACGACAAGCAAGGCAGCACTCAATATTTTGGTTCACAACAGCCCAGTAATGATAACGACAAGATACCACAAAATGGAGGGGACCTTGAGCATTGGGAATTCATGTGTGTGCAACTGACCAACATGTTTTTTCTAGCTTACGATTAGAGACAGCTCTAGCGGCTATTTCATAGCACGCCGACTTGATTAATTTCTGCAGCAAAAAGTCTAATATGCACAATATGAATCTAACATACCGTGTCCAGTAACAGTAAAGTTAAATAAATTAAAACTTGGCCAAGTCGTCATTCCCGTTGGTTATGAACACTCCCATTTGGATACATACATATATTTGAAGCTTGTAGTTCTGGTTATCGTTATCGTTGTCGGTAGTTGTGAACCAACCTTATGCATTACTTAATTATAATAATCTGTAGTATGCTGAAAGTAATATATTAGCAACAAAATGTAAACAATTACCTTAAAACCTTACACCAAAATGTACAAAAGTGAGCTAAGTTTAAGTTAGTGGGTTGATACCACTAATATGGATATGGGTACATTGTGTGATTATCTTTTACACTTTTTAGTATCATAGCGTGCTTAGAACTATCAACAGTGTTTCAATATATTAATTGAACGTTTTCCTCCACCATTTCTTTTGTGTTTGCTTATTTTTATTAAACTTTTTTCACAAATTTGGCTAATGAAGTCTTTCAATTTCAGTAACTTCCGTAATGCAGCAGATTGCCATGAATCATAGTAACATTCTTGCTCTCTAGCATCTAAACAAGCATGCTATGTGTATTTTTTGGTATCGTAAAAACAAAGAAGTCATTTTTATACAGCTGCTTGTGGCTATTAAACAACTTATCAGCTTTAACTGGTTCCATTTCTCTGAGACGGGTTCGTTAACACCCCTCAAGTTTTCTTGATGTGCAAAAAACAAACAGAACTGTGCAGCTGAGGGAGTAGCATAATTATGGACAGTAACAGTACAAATAACTCTGAGTGTTTTGTGGGGCAATTGTGGGGCAATTACTATATACATGCTTCGATTCCCATCCAGGGCGGAATAGTTCTGTATCCAAAGTCACCCGATCACCTCTCCTACATTGTTGAACGACCCTATGTCACAATATTCTATTAACATTTCAAGGGTCCAGGAAAAGAATGAACTTAAGTCCAATTTTATAAATTTTACAGGATATCAATGTTTCTATTTAAATGTTTTCATGATCTTACAATTCTATAACATTTACACTTACTTTGCAAAATTACTGAAATCTCAAGTAATATTCTACAAATATATAACAATATTATTCAAACATAATTATTCAGATTCTTGATCTACATTTTAAGAAGTTGAGTAAGAGCAACTTATTGTATGAAAGAAGAGGCTGAGTCCATTAATTCCAAGCAGTATGATTGTTACTCATCTGAGAACTTCCAGCAATAGAAACACTATCATAGTATTCTTGGGCTTCATACCCACAAAATGTTTCTAAACCCTGTACATCCTGGTATTTCTCACGAGAAATGGGTAGCAGGTTAAAAATGTAAAGTAGAATAAAATATAACCTTATTTGAACTATATTATAATAAAACTAGAGACGGTTTTGGAGATCATCGTACAGTCTTACTCAAATTAGAAAACTCAGGCAAATCAAACTCTAGTCCATTGGACTCTTCAGCTGAATAAATCGATTTCAAAGCTACAGAGTCTCATGCTCCATTATAAGTCGTCCTGAACTCGACAAGTCTTGGATGACTTCTGTCTGACGAGTTCTCTAACTGAACAGGTAGCAAAGAGACACTTTTCTTCTTGTAGAAGGGCTTCAGGAATCTGTCCATTGGCGAACATTCTAAATGTCGCTCCAACAACATTAAATGGCGAAGGCTTTAACCGAGCTGATATGAACATCTCTATCCAGTCTTTTGAGACTTCTGTGTACGTTTTCTGCTTCGTAACTCCCAGGTGTTTACCGCATTTCAAGTAAGAACATCCTCTCATTGGAGATGTTAGTTTCATAGTGCCAAATTATCTCTACTGTAACCAACTTATGGACTAAACCTTTTATTTCCCCGTTTCAGAGGGACTGGGCTCATTCTTTCCTTGTGCAGATTTTCTTTCATTTACAGTATGACCTATTTTGTTTTTCAAACTTATAGTAGAAAATATTGGGTATTTTCATAACTGGTGAAAACTTAGAAACGAAAAAAAAAAAAAAATGGACTGAGCTCTTTCTTTTCCTGGACCCTTCATTTATGATTTCTAAAGAGGGTTTAATACGTTGTTCAATCGTTTGTCATTAGTGAAGCAACAATTCTGCAACAAATCCTCAGATCTGTTTACTGCAATAAAAAGTGGATTAATGTGCGGTTTTGGAAATCTTTAGAAATCATTATCAAGGCTTTTAAATTCGAATGCGGCGTGTTTGTATAATATGCTACGTGTTATATGCTTCATCAGAAATTGAAGATCCAATATTGTATTTTGATATATGTTAACACAATGACCAGGATTAACACAATATCATTATGCATGTTTCTCTTGCGCAGATTGTGAAAATGGTATATGCAATGCTCCCAACAGTTGTGTCTGCAATGCAGGCTTCCAGAAACATCCATCTCATTCTTGGAAATGCCTTCCAGTCTGCTCGCCGCCATGTATTAATGCTGAGTGCTCCGCACCTGGTTCTTGTACCTGTTTCTCGGGATACGCCAAAGATCCTGCAACTCCCAACGTATGTAAGCCCGTATGTGATCCTCCATGTGTTGATGCTACATGCACAGCTCCAGACACTTGTACCTGTGACGAAGGCTTCCAAACGCATCCCGATAGGAATAACACTTGTCTTCCAGAGTGTGATCCTCCTTGTATTAACGCCAATTGTACAGCGCCTGGCATATGTGAATGTCTACAAGGATATGCTAAACAGAATGTCAGCGTCTGTACGCCCATATGTGACAGAAGTTGCATTAATGGATTCTGCATAGCCCCCAATGTGTGCTCCTGCAATTCTGGTTATGAGGAGGACACGAGTAATTCCTTTATCTGTGTGCCGACATGCGAACCTGAATGTGTCAACGGAAAATGCATCGCACCCGACACGTGTAGCTGTAATCCAGGTTATGGAGCTATGGAGAACAATACCTGCCAACCGCTGTGTGCTCTACCATGTATTCATGGAACTTGCACATCTCCCAATGAGTGTACTTGTGAAATGGGATATTCCAAAGCAAGTGGAAACGAGAGTAGGTAAGCATCATTTTGTGCCAACAAACTATTTCATTTTACTAAGGTGTGATGTACCAAAAAAAAAATCTGTTGTGTTGCGCTCACATGACTTTCTCTACTCCTGTACTAACTATTCCTACAAACTCTTACTTCATGTTAGTCGAGATAAACATTTGTAGAAATTATCTTATTGCTAATTTTCTTGTAAGTGCAAGGGCAATATGAGAATACATTAAGATTTGAGTGATAGACAAAACTTTTAAAGCTGGTCGCTATACGAAGGCTTTGAGATCCCGTTCTCTTTGCACGGCCAAGAGATAAAAAGTGAATAACGACCTTATATTTGAGAACATTTTAAGTATACCAAAACTCACAAAAATAGAAAAAATATCACCGAAATGGTTCACTCCACAAAAAATACATTTGAACGTAACCTCTGTGTTTTAACCAGATCTAGATTTTTGTACATTTTGTACACTAAGACAATGATCTCTTGCGGTTTACCAGCTATGCAAAAGTCAGCAACAGTACACAGGACTACTGTCCAAGTATAGCCAGAAAATTCAAAATCTGCGTTTCATTTGCCTCAAAAATAACTTAGACATGTTCTCCAAAATCTTCGTGTTCCATCGTTGAAATATATTAAACTTAAATACCAACTTTGGTTTTTAACTTTTTTACTTTCTCTGCTGGTAAGTACAGGAAGTATTGTATTCCACCCAAAATTTCGATGTCGAGATTTCACCGGAAATATGTTTTGAGACCCCCTGAATCCAGAAAAAGCATTTTTAGAAAAAGGTCCGTGTGTGTGTGTGTGTGTGTGTGTGTGTGTGTGTGTGTGTGTGTGTGTGTGTGTGTGTGTGTGTGTGTGTGTGTGTGTGTGTGTGTCTGTGTGTGTCTGCCTGTCAGGCTGTGGACACAACTCAAAAACCAAAATATGGTTAAAAACCTAAGTTGATATTTAAATTTTTATTATTATTATCATTATTATATTATCATCATTATCATCATCATTATTAGTATTATTAGTATTATGATGGACTGGAATTGTATAGAATTGTTAGACGGTGCTGCGCTACAATGAGAATAAATTAATTTACTACTTTGTCTCAACAAATTGCTAACATGAAAATGATAAAAATATTAAACATGGATTTTAGTTCTTAATAATACATTCCCTTTACTTTAGTTCACTACAGTTTTTTGTTGTATTTAAGTCCAGGTTCCTATAAAATTAAGGTAAAAAATGATGTTTTAGTTGCGATCCTTGTAAATGTTTAACCTACAAACCTAAGTCTATATTTAACATTTCTCGCAGACTAGTAGAATACTTAAAGGTTCATCCCTATAGTTTGCTCATAACATGGGACTTACGGAATGGAATTATGAAATATCAAGTCTTTAAAAATATAACTACACTAACAAAAGCGAATGTTTTAGAAACTAATTTGAACCGATTCATATATTACACGGAAAACCTTCAACACTATATAATAATTTCAAATGATCGTAATGTGAGTTGATTTTAGAAATAATAAAAATTAATAATAAATAAATAATAAAAATAATAGACAACCCACTTTTCCCATGCAAAAATGACGGACGAACTATAGATCGTTTATGTACTCGTATGATTACGCATTGTTTGATAGAGAAAGACATTCTAAAGAGGTACTTTTAGGAACAGCAAATTTTCCAGTGAAAAAGGAGAAACTAATGCAGAAATACTACAAGAACTTAAGATTCACTACCAATATAACATTTGAAAACCTAAAGTGAAACAAATTACACTCATGCACCTAATTGCCCAAATACCTACAACAATAGAAACAGTTGTATGCCAGAATAAACGTATGTTTGAAACATGCTAATTTAATCTTTGTACTCAGCTAGCTTTGTAGTCAATTAAATAATATTATGCAATTGTTGCTTCTGTCAACTATAAAGCATCAACTTAGATAAACTAGGAAGCGGGTTCTTCCCGTTGGCAACAATGTTACCACGTTTCAGAAATTGGTTTATCTTTCACTTCAGAGTCAGTAACATAGTAAATGTGCTATTAACGCTCATAGTAATGAATTGTCATCGAGAGTCTTTGCAAGCAAGGTGACATCAACTTCTCTCGGGCAACTCCGCCCTACACCCACACATTTTTTCATCATGCCTGTAGCTGCGAGTGTCTAGCCTGACGTTACACAAAATGCATTCAGTAGGGTTTCCGGGAATATTTTCTCACATAGTGCATACCTATATAATACTATTATATAAGCCATTGTTTCGTACTATAATGCACATGTCAATAAGACTGAGTAAGATAATACTGTAACAAAGACGAAAAATACGTCCGACTACTTTTCTATCATTTTATTCTCTTCTAAAATTGTAACGTAAATACACAGTTTTGTTCTCGTCGTTAACACAGTCTACAGTCTTTCATGTTATCACAACTCACAACTTTTACTTTTAGTAAGCTTGCTCAGCCCTTTCAGTGTCTTTCTTCACTTCCTCTGTCTCTCATACACTGACTATGACCTTACAATCACTCGACGCTCGTTGTATCTTCTTACGACGCACCGACACACGCACAGCTGTCTCACACACTGACCAACTCTGTATCTGTGAACTCACTCACTGCTGTTTCCTAGCCTCCTTATATAGTGGGGGTGACGTCACAAGGACATTTCGCGAACTCTTTCAAACACGCCGGTGGTGACGTAATCATATCTTTGTCGAAGGCACCGGAGAAAACAATTTTGTGTAGCCCCTTCGATTGTTATTAGTCACGTGTTCGCTCGCGTGAGTGGTGTAAGGAAGCTTGAACTTGTGCTGTTCTTTGTTCGCCAGCCCAACTTAACCCCGTACGTGTTTTGTTGTGCGCTGAGTCCGGCGTCACAATACGCATTGTTTTTGCTGAAAGTAGCGCTTTTAAGGTAAACTAAAGCAATAGATGGCCCTTATAGCCTTCTGTGTTTGGATTACTTTTTTAAATACTAAAGAATTTTTCAAACTTCCTTGCCTCTCAAGAATGTATTCATATGTTTAAACACAGGCTTAAGGGACCTATCTCACAATGTGTTTTATGTTTGTTTCAGTAATATATGCTACCCAGTGTGTCAGGGTGGATGTTCACATGGCATATGCACTGCTCCAAACCACTGTAAATGTGATGACGGTTATACGACATCTACCGAAGGCAGCTGTCTTCCTGTGTGTATCACTGGGTGTATTAATGGTTACTGCGCAGCACCGGAGACATGCTCCTGCTTAGAAGGATTTGCTGCAGATGAATTCGATGAGACAACATGTAACCCCAAGTGTGACCCTGAATGTATGAATGGCGTTTGTATTGCACCCAATAACTGCAGCTGTATTCCAGGATATGAAACTGGTGATTCCGGTGAATGTGTGCCTGAATGTTCATCAGGATGTGGAGACCATGGCTACTGTTTTGCTCCTGATATATGTGTATGTAACGAAAACTATACCTGGGATGAAGGAATGACGAATTGTATACCGGTCTGTAATCCTAAATGCATAAATGGCTCCTGCATTTCTCCAAATGAATGCCAATGTAGCACAGGGTACGTGATATCTGTGGAGGAACATAATGTATGTGTTCCATTCTGTGAACATGGATGTGATTATGGAGAATGCATCGCTCCAAATACTTGTGTGTGTCATGATGGGTATGAAATGAGTAATTGTACGATACTAAAGTACGACATTTGCGAGGCTAACTGCACGGACAACTATAGCATGGTTGCTAACTCTACAGTGTCCTGTGCCAATTGTGAGAGCAACTGCATGGAGAACTGTAGTGATAGTGACATTCAGAACTTAGAAAACTGTACAGAAAACGCATACGGCATTTGCAACTGCAATTGCAGCGCAGAGGAAAACATGACTTCCAGCAACTGCACCACCGGAGGCTGCGATCTGAAGCAAGATACTACCAAGTGCTTGAAATCGCATTCTGAGTGTAGCAAGGAGGTGGAAGTGTGTTCCTGTGTTCCAGTGTGCTCCCCATCTTGTATAAATGGTTCCTGCGTATCACCTAATGTTTGTGCGTGTCATGAAGGGTTTGAGATATCCACAGTAACAAATGAGTGTAAACCCGCATGTTCTAGAGGTTGTCCTAATGGTGAATGTGTAGCACCCCAGGAGTGTGCCTGTCTACACGGATTTCTTAAGGATAACAGGTAAGCACTTTTTGTTACCTATGTTTTATCGATAAAAAGTTACAATTTTACACAACTGAAAGTATAGGAGGGACAAAGTCTCATACAGCTTGCTTGTTTCTTTCCTTCTTTATTTTCCTTCTTTCTTTCCTTCTTCCTACACTCATAAAGTTTATAGAAATCGGAAAATGCAGACAGGTACAGAACAGGAATATACCATTTGTGTGGAATAAACTGTCGTAGCAATAGCCCTTTCCCACACGTTTGTTGTTGTATGTTTTACCTCTTTGGAGTTTCCTTTTAAAGTGTTTATAGTCGAGTTATTTTTGTTATACTTGGACATGGATATTCCTAACGCAAATTACCTTGTTCTATTAATGGTTGTTATTCCTGTATCTCAAATGTAGCCAAGCTTGAACTGGTGAATTTGAAATCTCGTTGCGCATTTATGGAATTATTTGATCCTGAACGGATTAGAAAACACCCATATACTATCATTGCCTTTTACCAACATACATTATGACGGAATCTGGCAGAACAAATGTCACTAATCACTTTGGTCTTAAAATAAGTTTCTTATTTGAATGAATTCCAATGATCTGCTCGCACATTCGTTTTTGAACACTGATCTTCACCCAGGGAACAGCGAGCCGGAATCTCTCCCTTAGTCTCTCTTCCTCTCTCACTCTCTCTCTCTCTCTCACCCCTTCTATCACCTACATTAAGCAACCTTATCTCCTATATTACTTGATGCAATATGATGTGTGAATCGTCTGCCCCCCTCGACTTCCCTGTGTAGATACGTATGAAATAAACAGTCCAGTGATACTTGAAGGGGTGACATCACAATGAGATAACACTGCTACTGAAGACAGTTAAGTGACTCGCATAAAAGCTTTCATTTAATTATTTCAGTATTCAAAAGCAATTACACAATCTATATCAAAGAATACGAAACCTTAAAAGTTTGGCTAGAAAAATAAAATGACCCGCGAATTCTATTTATATTAAAGTTGGACAGCTTTTTTCCACACCGCTATATTGATTTCATAATCATACTGTACCACTTTCCACTACCAAATTCTTATCAGCAGTAAAGGTTAAGGAACCAAAGTGATATGTTAACTGCAATTTATACATGGCTGCTTAGTAACGCAAAATGGAAGAATCGACAGAAGTGGGACTGCAATCTTTCGAATGTCCTTGGGAAATTTAAGCGTCATTAAAACCTGGTCGATTCTGGTGGCAGTGATCTCTAGAAGGTTTGGTTTTGGTGTTCTTTGCATGCAGGACCAGGTCCAGTCTTGGGCACCGTTGTTTCTGTGTAAATGTGTGCGAGTAAAGAAGCAAACAGAAAAAAAAATCTGATGTGATGAACTCACATGATTTACTCTACTACTGTATTAACCATTCTCACAAACTCTTATTCTTCTATCTCCTTCGTGGTAGTTGAGAAACATTTGCAGAAATTATCTTATTACTCATTTTCTTGCACGTACAACGGGAATATGGGTATACAGTAGGCTTTGAGCGATAGTCAAATCTTTTAAAGCTTTCAAATTCCGTTCTCTTTGCACGCCTAACATATACAAAAATGAATAGAGATGTTCCATTTGACAGAAGTCTTCGCCCAAACTTATACAAATAACAAAGAATATCTCCGAAATGGTTCACCCTACATTTTTTGTACAGTAAGATTTTGTCTATCACTCACGGTTTACGAGTTATTCAAAAGTCATATAGGCTATAGCCAGAAAATTCAAAATATACATTTCATTTGTCATCAAAATATCTCAAACATATGGCATTTTAATCAAAATCGTTAGAACCATTTTCAAGAAAATCAAAATTTTCGAAAAATTTTCCATTTAAAGGGTAGTTCAGGGTGGAGCAACTTTCTTCAAAATCTTCGTGTTGCATCCTTGAAAGACATTAAGCTTAAATATAAGCTTTGTTTTTTAACTGAAAACATAAGCTTTGTTTTTTAACCGACTTTTCGTTTTGAGCTATTCTGTCCACAGACACACACACACACACACACACACACACACACACACACACACACACACACACACACACACACACACACACACCTTTTTGTAAATAGGCTTTTTTGGATTTAGGGAACCTCAAAACATATTTCCGGTTAAATTTCTAACCGAATTTTTGGGCGGAATACAATATTTCCTCTACTTAGTAGTATAGAAAGTAAAAGAGTATGCATTACATTTACATGAGTTTTCCTGCACACATTTTTAATTTTATGTAGCTTCTACAAATTGTACTTACTAAAGCTTTTTTATCCACATCATTTTAATTACAGAAGTACCTTCAGTACACATTTCATTATAAGTACAAAGGGAGCAGAGGAAACCTAATGGATATTCTAGATGTTTAAAAGCGACTAGCCGTATGCCGGCCTTAAAATTCCGTTACATAGCAAGAAACCACTGAACAGCGACAGCACTTTAAAAATGACACTATGTATTGAATAATTCACACCAATAACAAGGAGTATCTCCGAAATGGCTAATGTCAAAAGTTATTTTAAATAACCTTTCTGTTTTAAAGAGATATACAGTTTTAGGTAATATGGCTGTGTCCATTTCTCATAGCTTACTAGCTATGCAAATGAAGAGCCAAGCCTTACCGCCCAGCCGCTGTGTCCCCCAACTCGGCCCACTACAGGCATCATTGGTGGGGTGCATTGGAGGGTGGTACGTGGTGAGCGTCCCGATCCCTTCCGACCAGTTATCTTCACGACCTGGGGCTGCTAATTTTCCATCAAGTAACTCCTCATTTAGTCCCCCCGGGACTAACGAGGCTGAGTGCACCCCGTGCCAGACCTCCCAGAGAGGATAAAATTCCCATATATATATATATATATATATATATATATATATATATATATATATATATATTCTTGTTCGCTTAAGCTTACAAGATACATACATACTACTTATGGAAATATTAGCAAGAAGATTTTTATATCCAGGAATAGGACTTGATTCTGATTTATTGAAACACACGTATTGGATGGCTTCGAAATGGCGATATTTACGTTGACAACACGTTTTCTAACCTTATTTTTGTGAAAGAATAGATGTAATTGTCATTGACAATCAACAAAATTTGGGATTAATTCTTGACCCTATAATCTGATTTGAAGAAAAGGTAGGCCAAATTGAGGAGATTTATAAGGGGGAAAAACTACATTACGAGCATTACATTCCTCATTTAAGAGACAAATACAAAATTTTAAATTGGAAAGTGCAATTGATGCTCGTGTAGTGATTACTAAATTTACATTAGTTTGTTCCGACATTTTGAATTGCAATTAAGTGCTTTAGAGGATATTTATTTACAAATTATCCTGATTCTTTGTACTACATAATTCTCTGTATACCGCACTAAATTAAGTAAAGAAATACTTCTAAAATGGTTAGCTGTCCTATTTCCAAATTTTGTACATTATTACGGTTTAGCTATCAAGTATTTTTACGTTATTAGATTTTCATCCTTCACTATTTAAAAGTTTCTTTTTATAGATCGTTTAGAAGGTGTGTCTTTATTACAACCCTTAAATAGGACAGCTATCCAACTACTGGATTTTCTCTGACATTCCCGTTGCACCTATAAAATATTAGCAATAGTTTCCGCAAATATTTATCTCGACTGACGTGAAAAAGATAGAGGAATAAGTGTCTGTAGGAATAATCAGTACAAGATCAGAGAAAGTCATGTGAGTGTATCAAGATAGGATTTTTTATTAAGGACTTAAGATCTTTTGACAACGTGTGTTATCACGACCAGAAATGTATATCTTGTCCTCTTCGTTCGGAAGGAATTTTGCAGTTAGCTATAAGCTGTAAAGCCTAAGAGAGACACAAAACCTTACTTCTCAAAAATGTAGATTTCATTAAAACACTCAATTTATTTTAAGTAACTACTTTGTGCTATAATCTGTCTCTGGGATATCCGTAGGCTTTTGTTCGAATCCGCAATGCTATGAACATGGTATGAAATTTCAATCCAGCATACAGTGATCCAGTGTTGTTTTTGCCATCAGACATTTCCAAACGATTTGTTTTTACTACCTTAAATTGAACAACACTTTTATATTGTGAGTACTGTCACCAGGTTTCCCGCGATATGCAAAGGCTATCAATTTAAACCATTTAATAGCTCGCTTGCTTTTTAAAGATTAAATTGTGACTATAGTAGCTACAAAACAATAATGAACATGAGTCTAGTAAAAGCAGTGATGCTCTCTCGGCGTTGCCAGTTGCCCAGTAAGCGTACGACAAGGACGGAAGATTTGGCTGTCTTTGTCACATCGAAACCGCCTTACGCGAAAACTGGCAACGCGGAGAGAGTAACATCACTGTATTGGCTAGTCCCATGTTCTTTCTTCTTTTATGGCTACTAAAGTCTCCCGTATCCTTGTACAAACAAGCCAAGGAAAATCTTCGGCGGATTTTGTATCGTTCTTGGAGCCTTGATGAGCACTCAGATTAGTGGTGAATCTCACACTTCTTAAGTTTTCCCCCACCCCTTCTAGGACGTGTCCTCTACTAGCCGATAAGCTATGGCTATCGTGAAAACAGGCCTGTATGACAAACTGAATACACTCACTCCACTTCTTTCTCGTTTCTCTAACACGTTCGAGAGCGTAAATGTGTGCACCCTTGCACCCTGGCCTAAAGCAATCCATGAAATGGCTAGGCTACGTACAACGATAAATAATATCCGTCATATAGGGGTCTGCGCCTTGTAAAAACCTGTTCATTATTGTTCATTATTATGGGACCCTGGTATCTGAATTTTCATTGCAGAAATGTGCTTATGAAATATTTCAGTCTCTGTCACATGACCAATGTGAAACGAATGAAGTCAAGGAAAGCTGCAAGAAGTGTCATTTTAAAGTCATGTATCAACATACATTACGATTAAGATATCAACATGTTTTCATATTACTATGATTGTGAATAGTGCAATCGTAGGTATCGCAGACAAAAATCTCCATCAATAGTTCCAATAAATATAAAGTGATTGATCCTGATAAGCTACTTAATACATAATATAATCAATGGGAGAGCAAAATGCCTCCAAACGGGCTGCTCGGTGTTTTTTTCACTGAGCGTGTGGAAACATAACGGACTGCTGCGTGAACAAGTTGACGCTGCTGATGTGGTTTTGTTCTGTAGTATTGAATTGACGGTGATGTGATGTGGTTCAGTTATTAAGAATGATTTATTATTTTGTCCTGTACTGAGTCAAAAAGTGGCTCAGCATGTTTTCTATTGCACAGCGTGTACTGTTAACTCAGTCAGCTCGCCAAGTGAAAGTGCGGTTTGCAGAAAGATTTACAGGTGAGAAGCAGTCATAAGCCCAACTTTTTTAGAGTCAGCAGTTGGCGTCCGTACATACGTGAATACAAATTTGCCCCCTCCCCCCTATTTTCCTTTTTCCAAGAAGGCTCTGCAACAGCTCATACAGCCTATCATAGGATGAGAAAAATTGGAAGTATGTTTCAGGACAGAATTATTAGTAGAGATTTGTGGCCCCCTCGGTCCCCCGACCTAACCCTCTGCGATTTCTATCTGAACTTAAAACAAGGTATACAAGACAAACCCACAGATACTGGAAGAAATTTCCAGCATTTCTCAACGTGAACTACGACGAGTGATGGATAGTTTCCTAAAGAGGCGTCAAAAATGTATGGACAACGACGGCAGCCAGTTTCAGCATTCCCTTTCATAAAGTTGGCAAGTAAGTCCTTTAGAAGTAGTTATAAAAATGTTGTATGGTTTTATACGCGCTTTTCAATGATGGCAGACAGCTCTGAGCGCGGAGGGTGCGGAAAGGCAAAACACCGCGCAGCCCGTTCGGAGGTTCATTGCTTTCCCTATATTTATTAATGATATAATGCGACGGTATTCTTATTGTTGTAGAGGCTTAATGAAAAAAACATTATCATTAGCATCATCTTTCATTATTGCTGGATTTGGCCTACGGAGTTTTCCATCATAAAACCGATCTTAGCGAACTGAATAGAACCGTACACATTATGCTGACATTGCAGTTTGAACCCTAATTGGGATAGACATCCTGTTAGTTCCCACTTCTCTTTGCCTTAAGTCTTAGCACTTTGGTTTCAACATCATAAAAATTAGTCTAAAAATTTTAAGGTTTCCTTAAATGACAATACTATAACGTCTTTAGAACTGCAAAGACGTAAGACTGAAGAGTCCTTTCAAGGATAATTGCTTTTTAATTCACATATTTCGATAATATTGTGTGTAATTCTTGTTAATGGAGATAAATTTCCATTACATATTTGCACATTCATTATTCGTATAAGCAGAATGCAGTACGCTAAAATGATAGTGACTGGTTTGAAAATATTTGACTATGTGATGGCTTTGAAATTACTTCTCCTTGCATAACACGAAAAAGGGGGGAACGAATAGCGATTTGCAGTCGATAAAAGTGCAAGACACTGGAAAATCCAAAATAACTAAGAATAGCTCCGAAATTCTTAAACTCACAATTTTATTTGCCATAAACTGTGTGCGTTAAGCGATAAACATTTTTGTCTATCGCTAAAGATATACAATAGTAATTCAGAATTTAGAGAACTTTGCATGCTGTTTGCAGAAAATTCAATATCTACTTTTATTTGTAATGCAAATATCTTAAGCATATGCACTTTAAAACCATTAGAACCACTTTAGAGAAAATCAGAAATAAGACTTTTTTATCTATGTAAGGGCAGTTTGAGGAAAGGAATTTTTTCTAAAATCTCATGTGCATCCTTAAACACAAATAGCAAGTTTGCTATTTATTCGAGTTCTCGTTTTGATCTTCAGAGACAGCAACGGGAAAAACGCACACAAGCCTTTAAATTTCTTATTTTTACGGAGTCTCAATGCGTGTAATTCACATATCTAGGTATCGAATTTTCGGTATAGAGAAGTCAGACATATAATATAACAACATACAAAATGTCACATCATTGCATTACATTTTTATATTACATTTTGAAAGACAACATTCTAGGAGAGCTCACAAGTGTACTTATTTTATTGGTTACTTATATTATTTTTCATTTCTTTGTTTTTTAAATTTTGTTTACATCTAGCAATAGACTTTCTGAGAGCGTCGTATCAATTTAAAGTTATAAAGACAATATTTAGTTTCTAATACGGCGTTTTCTCAGTTCTAGATGTGTAGCAAACTGTCCGGAAGGATGTCCAGAACATGCTAGCTGTACCTCGCCCAACACTTGCACATGTGAAGTTGGCTACTTCATGCAGAACACGACCGTCACAGTTTGTCTACCCCTGCCACCATGTGAAGATGGCTGTGTCAACGGAAACTGTACCAATAATGGAACTTGCATCTGTAACTTCGGATGGATTGGCCACAACTGCTCCATTACAGACATTTCGTTTAAGGGGTAATCATCGTCATATCAAATTATGTGCCTTAGGTTTTTTATTTCCATATTAGTTTACATATGTTAATGGCTCTGCTGCTTTTAGTGCAAGCATTTACTTGTATTTTTACTTTCTCTACTACGTATAGTAAGCAGAAGTATTGTATTCCATTCAAAAGCTCCATACTGTAATTTCAACGTAAATGTTTTGAGGTCTCTGGATCCAAAACAGTATTTTTAGAAAAAGGTTTGCCTGTGTGAGTATCTGTGTGCCAGTCAGTTAGTCAGGTCAGCCAGGTCAGTCAGGTCAGTCAGTCAGTCTGTGAACAGCATAACTTAAAAACGATCAGTTGGTTTAAAACCAAACTTGGTATTTAGGTTCAGAGTCTTCCGTCATTAGGTCAGGAATGTTATTAAGAAAATCTCCTCAGTCCAGTCTGTTCTTTACATGGAACATTTATAAAATTTTCCAATTTTCAAACATGGTTCTAACGATTTGAATAAAATAAAATTTAAGATATTTTTATTGCAAATAAAATGTATATCTTGAGTTTGGTTGGAACAGCATCTGAAGTACGTACTCTTTATTTTGGGTGACCTGCATAACTGACAAACCGCAAGAGATAGATAAAATACTACTATACAAACAAGTAGATCTTGTTAAAACACGAAATTTATGTCAAACATATACACATTTCTGAGTAAACCACCTCCAAGATGTTCTTTGTTAATGGTTTTAACCTCCAGATACTTATACTTTTCTCGTTTCTCGTGAGTTTATCTCTTGATAATGAAAAGAAACTGGAATTTCAAGCTATGACATAGCAACCACCTCTTAAAAGATTTCACTATCGCTTAGCATACTACATTCCATCATTTCCCTTACAGCTACAAGAAAACTAGCGATATGCAAATGTTTGGATTAACATGAAGTAGATAGAGGAATAAGGGCTTGTAAGAAAGAAGAAAGTTGTGAATACAACACATGAGACTTTTCTAAAATATATTTATTTAGGCGGACCTCAGAACATATTTCCAGTGAAATCAGCATCGAATGTTTATGTAGGATACATACTTGCTGTTATCTACTAAAGGTAGGTGAGAGAGAAAGTAAAAGCTTAAACAAGAGCACTCACATGTAGGGGCACACTTTAATCTCTGACATGACTAACATCTTGTTTAGCGAACAATTAATTACGATACGAAAATGAGGAGCAGCTAACATGTGCAGCCGATAAACATGAATATCCTATTACACGCTATACCGTGTATCCGCCCGGAAAACACAATTAAGCTCAGCAATCAAATAAAACAGGATACGTACACTCTTGTTGGAATTCCGCCCTTGGGACTAAGATCCAACTTTCCAGAATACATTCTTGATTGTGCATTTATTTCTCCCTCCTCGCGTTCTGTGTTAATTTGTTTCTTTTCATTATAGCGTACACATTTCACGTATAGATTACACTAAAGCTATCAAATATATATCATGAAAATAATGGCTAGCTTCTTTAATACGGTAGTTTAAAAATATTATGTGCTGCAGTCAAAACTTTCTCTACCCTTGTACAAAAAATTGTTGCAAACACATGACAAACTTGTGGAGGGTGACTTAGCACCTCCACTGAAAGGCAAACTTTTCTGCCTACGCCCCTGACGGAGCACCCCCCGGGAGAATGGACGAGACGAATGGAGGCCACCACACAGCAGATGGCAGATTTTCCCAGTTATAAGCACCCCGGTGGAGGCTGTCACAGCTCCCCTCCCCCTTCGGGCTTGTACCATCCCATGAGGGATCCAGAAACAGAGTGGCTCGCCTTCCAATCTGGTGACGAGATTTCTAGAGCGCATTTGTTCCCTTAGTGCTGCTGCCGACGCCGACGCTTCCAACCTTGACAGAAACCTAATGGGATGAAGGGTGAAATGAAATTATTTATGTGAAATGGAGGGACAGGAAATTCGGAGAGTATGGAAATCCGTCTCAGCATTCTCCTGGCGACCTGGGAAACCTCCGAAAAACCCATGGGTGGTACCGAAATTATAGACACATAAAATTAATCATTTAAAACCTAATTTAATCATAATAATAATTCAATAATAATTTAATAATAACAATAATAATTTTAATAATAATGTTAACAATAATAATTTAATAATAATGATAATAATAATGATAATAATAATAATAATAATAATAATAATAATAATAATAATAATAATAATAATAATAATAATAATAATAATAATAATAATAATAATAATAATAATAATAATAATAATAATAATAATAATAATAATAATAATAATAATAATAATAATAATAATAATAATAATAATAATAATAATAATAATAATAATAATAATAATAATAATAATAATAATAATTTAATAATAAATAATAATTTAATAATAATTTAATAATAATTTAATAATAATAACAATAATAACAATAATAATAACAATAACAATAACCATAATAATAATAATAATAATAATAATAATAGTAATAATAAACATCCAATCAAAATGAATAGAGAAAATAAACGCAAAATAGGGGAGGTCTCGCAAATTTATGAATAGTTGCAACGTTTTTTATTATGATGATTATTATGATGATGATTATTATAATTATTATAATTATTTTAATTATTATTGTAATATTTATTATTATTATAATTATTATTTCTATTACTATTATGATTACTATTATTACTATGATTATGATTACTATTATTACTATGATTATGATTATTATTACTATGATTATGATTATTATTATGATTATTATTATTATTATGATTATTATTATGATTATTATTATGATTATTATTATGATTATTATTATGATTATTATGATTATTATGATTATTATTATGATTATGATTATTATGATTATTATGATTATGATTATTATGATTATTATGATTATTATGATTATTATGATTATTATGATTATTATTATTATTATTATTATTATTATTATTATTATTATTATTATTATTATTATTATTATTATTATTATTATTATTATTATTATTATTATTATTATTATTATTATTATTATTACTATTATTTATTGTCGCTTCAGTCAGAGCAAACTGTCGAAGTGAATTTATTGGAGCATATAAGTACGTGAAAACAAACGGACACACAAGGTTATCATTGTAAAGCTTATTTTCTGTGTATAATTGTGAGCACAGTTTTATTTGGCTTATTTTATAACAGACGTACATTGGTCAGCAAGGTCTCAGTGGAAATAGTGAAAGGATTAAAACTTTTACTAAAAGACATTGTCATCAGAACGGTGTCATCCTTTATAAACACAACCCACGCAAGCCAGGGAAGGAAATCCCACAGCGTTATCAGCGGCAAAAGACAATAAAAGGGATTTCGAGACATTGTTGGGCGATGTGAAGCATTGTTACTTCACACAGCTATCAACGTGGGACTGGTAAAATACTTTGTAACTTGGCATCAAATTCGTTGCATCTACAATTGGCTAAACCTGCTTCAATGGTCACATCAACGTGAATCAAATAAATAATTGCTTCATGGGTCAGGAAGGTTGGCCACAGCGATTGAACCCACGACCTCCCAAATGCGGGCCACGACGTCACCGCCTGAGCCATCCCGCACGGTTTATTCCTCTAATACTTCATGTTAATCGATATAAACATTTGTAGAAATCATATTAGTGCTAATGTTCTTGCACGTGCATGGCTATTATGGGATTACGTAGGCCAGACATTGGCCTACTGACCCCAAGGTCGCGGGTTCAAATTCGGCCCACAGCGCTGGTTTTTAAGTGTGCTTAAATGCTACAGTTCCATGTCAGTAGAAGAACTTCTGGGGAACGAAATTCCGACACACCGGCGACGCTGATGTGATCCTGGCAACTGACAGCGTCGTTAAACAACAAAATAATTTAATTTTAGTTAGAGCCACAATTGATAAAACAACAATTCTCGAAAAATGTTCCATGTAAAGGGTAGCCTGGATAGGGAGATTTTCTTAAAAATCTTCGCGTTCCATCCTTGGTATATACCGAACTTGAATACCAAGTTTGGTACTTAACAAACTTTTCGTTTTTAGGTTATGTTGTTCACACACACACACACACACACACACACACACACACACACACACACACACACACACACACACACACACACACACACACACACACACACACACACACACACACACAGACACACGCGCTTGCGCGCGCATACCAAGAGAGAGCTTTTTCCAGTTAAATCCTGTTTTTAAGATTCCAAGTATCCCAAAACCTATATTTCCGGTGAAATCTTGCTATCGAATTTTTGATGGAATGCAGTAGTTTCCCCTACATACTGTGCATTATAGAGAAAGTAAAATACATTGACAACCTATACCCACATTTTAAGGAGTTTTTCTATTTGACAAGCGTTGTTTGTCTCATACGGTGCAAATGTATACAAAATTCGTTCCGAATGAAGCGTAGTTCAAGACACACAAATGGACGTTTTCTAACATTTTGGGTGTACCTCAAAACGTGTATTTTCGGGGAAATCTCGACAGCGATTTTCTTATGAAATATAATAATTTCTCTGCTTCCTACACGCAAATGCAATCAAAAGTAAAAATGTGATGCCGAAAAGAAGGAATTATTCTGTTGGGGAACGCATCTACGGGATGAAACCCTAGTGTGATCAAATCTGACTCTATGTAATATCCGAATAGATCGCAAAGGTAACAGTACCTTTTTCACTTTTTCACCATCACTCATATAGTAGCTAAGAGAAATCGTTACATTCCGCCCTAAAATTCAGTCGACCGCAAATACTTGATCTGGAGGCCCTGAATAAAAGAAAAGAAAGAAAAAGAATTTTGAGGGTAGATAAATACGAAACTTGGTATTTAACTTCAGCATCTTAAAAATATGGCACACGAAAACTTATCAAAATTCTTTCCACTCAGCTACCCTTTACATGATATTGAGACACCTTTTATTTTATTAAAGTGGCTCTAAGGATTTTATTTGTAATTCCATATATTTCAGTTATTCACATAAAAATATCTTATGTGTAGCACTCGCATGACTACTCTGTTCTAACTATTCCTACAAACTCTCATTCCTCTACCTTTTTCATGTTAGTCTAGACAAATATTTGTAGAAGTTACCTTATTGTTCATTTTCTTGTAGGTGCAACGGGAATACAGAGGGCTTTCAGCTATAGTCGAATCTTTTAAAGCTGCTCGCCATATAAAGGCTTTCAAATTCCCTTCTACTTGCACGGCCACACAGATAAAGTGAATAATGACCTTCTGTTAACAAAAGTATAAGTATTGCAGAACTCTCCCGAATAACAAGGAATATCTCCGAAATGCTACACTCCATAAAAAATATGGACATAACCTGTGTGTTTTACTGAGATCTACATTTTTGTTTAGTAAGATTTAGTCTATCTCTTGCGGTGTACCAGTTATACAAAAGTCATCAGGAGTAAACAGAATTACATGGGCTATGGCAAGAAAACTCAACATATACACTTCATGTGCCATTAAAATTTCTCAAACATTTGACTAACTGAAATCGTTAGAGCCATTTTTGACAAAATAAAAATAAAAAAATTTACACGTAAGGGGTAGTTTCCTCGAAAGATATTAAACCTGAATACCAATTTTGGTTTTTAACCGACTTCTCTTCTCGAGTTACGCTGTTCACACACACACACGCACACGCACACGCACACACACACACGCACACGCACACACACACACACACAACAAGGCATATCTTCGAAATGGTTCACTCTACAAAAAAAAATATTTACACATAAATGTGTGTTTTAGCAAGATCTACATTTTTATGGAGTAAAATTTGCTCTATCTCTCCTGGTTTACGGGTTATGCAAAATTCATCAAGAATAAACAGGATTAGATGGGCTATAGCCAGAAAATTGGAGATATATATTTCATTTGCCGCAAAAATATCTCAAACATATAGCATTTTAATTAAAATCGTTAGAACCATCTCGATATCCAATTTTTGGGTAGAATACAATAATTCCCCTGCTTGCTATACGTAGTTGAGAAAATAAAAATGAAAATAATATTTTACATTATTGAAGTAAACTATTGTGGAAAGGTTTATGCTTTTAAAGAATTTCTATGGTGAAGTATTCCAAATAAAGTATCAATATGTATCCTTAGTTAAATAGAGGAAAAAACATTAAAATTGTTCCTCTAGTTTAATATATAATAATAAATTTACTTCCATAGGAAAAGCCATGTATCTGACCACTCGGGACTGCTATGGCTATTGGTGGTGCCTCTACTACTTCTAAATATCTTCCTTCCTCATTTGGTAAGAAGAACATGGGGCATTTTGGCCAGAAAATGCTTCAAATTTAAGATGAACTGCAACACACAGGGCAAGTATCCTATATTATAGCTTCAGGAGTTCTTCTTCCTCACGCAAACTATGTATATCACAAACTGCTTATTTTCAATTAAATGTTTTATAGAGTGTACTTCATTGCTAACGTGATTCATACGAGAGCAGTTGCAAATTTTATAACTGAATTGAAAATATTTTCAATGTGTTAATTTTTAACTTCGTACTTCCAGATGTGTTTACAAAGTGCAGGTGATAATCATCTATAGCGTTTTATGAATAACTTTAATTTGAACATATCCAGGAAAAAGGTTGTAGGTGTGACTTTTGTAAGGAATAACCTTCTGAAGCAGTTATAAAAATGATATAGCCTATAATTTTTCGTTTCAGCCATTTTGGATTGAATGCTTCATGGGGTCGATTGACGCAATTAGTGTAAAGTTAAATAAATTTGGGTGTTTTGCGGAACAACGGAGATAAGACATCAGAAACTGAGACTTAAAAACGGAACAAATTAAGTTTTATAAAGAAGTGGCCAAATCAGTTTTGAAATATAACTGAGAACTCGAAATTAATTGGATCGAAAAAATAAATAAGAATCTGTTGAAATGTGATTCTACTGGTATTTTACATAATATAAATGAAGAAGTAGGTAATGAAGTTGAATCACTAATTAATATTCTTACGAAATAATATATTTTATTTATATTATCTTGTTGCGTTGTGTTTTTGTCGAAAAAGGACATATCCTATTTAAGACCAATATTTTAAACATGCTAAATAAGATTTTAAGCAAAAGATATTAGTTTCATTGATATATTGTAACAAAAAGACAATTCGACGAATCCCATTCCTGACGCCAGTGATAGAAGTCAGTCCCATTACTTTTCTGTCAGTTTATTTTTCTTCTAAACAAATAGTTTTCCTCTACTGACGTCAACACAGTCCACAGTTTTTGGTGCTATCAGAATTCACAAATGTTTACTTCTCGTAACCTTGACTCAGTGCTTTCAGTGTCTTTCTTCACTTGTCTCTAACACTAACTACGACGATACAATCACTCGACGCTTGTTAAATCTTTCTTTATGACGCGCCGACACAGGCACAGATGTCTCACACTCACTGTTGTTTCCTCGCTTCTTTATATAGAGGGGATGACGTCATATGTACTTTTCTCAACTTCCAAAAACGCGTCGGCAATGCCATAACCAGACCTTTCTCGAGGGCTCTGGAAACTCTTTGTGCTACCGCTTCATTGTTAATCGCTTGTTCGCTCGCATGAGTGTGTGGTAAAGTTTGACCTTTCGCCTGTTCCCGGGCCTGGTACATGGTGTGAAGTAGCTTAGCCCCAACAGTCCTTTGTACCGCGCCCGGCGTCACAATATGTTATAATAGAATATTGTGACATTACATTTTTTTACACTTTATTGGTAGTATTTTATAACACATATTAATCGTTTTTATTCGTCTATTGACAATTTCCTGAATTCGTCAGCACCATTTTTTATTGAAAACAACACTACTGGAAAGCGAAGAGCTCATTTCCAAGGTTTGCTTGTCACTTTATTTTATGATTATACAGCAGGTTATTCATTTGTGTTACATTTTAAGTGTAATACATTAGCTGAAACTAATGGGTATTTTAGGTATGAAAAATTATATTTTAGAATTATGTATGTGTCATATAACAACAAATAATGTCAAAATTTCAAAACATTATTCAACTGGAGTTTTAAAGTAGGCTCTTCAATTTCCTACCGCTGTTGAAAACGATAAGGACTTACATGTATAGTAAAATCTCGTTTTCGGGCCCTCATTTATCCGGATCAGATTTGTAGATTTTTTGTAATTTAATGTTCACATTACATAATGAATTTAGCTATGATAGCAAGTACGCCAAATAATCGCTGTTTAGTTTGGTTAAATCTATGGTCCCTGCATAAATTGTGCCTTAAGTTATGATAACACGTACTACAAACTGCTATTTGTTGAGCTTAAGAAACATTTAGTACTGTGTCACACGGTGCTGACGCGGTATGCCTCATCAGCTATAAATAGTGCCGAAAGAAAGCGTTGAGGTTGAACCCTGCACGCCAATACACCACCCTCAATCTCCTCAGTTTTCATACTGTTTTCAAACAGCACGTGTCATTAAGTTTATCGAGTTTGGAAGTGTAATTCAAACTTCGTTCAAATGCCACACGTTTTTAAAGCAGAAGACTATGGATGAATTCTTTCTTAAAAATTACGTGATTCTATGTGAAAGTATTTTTAGATTTTTTAGTGCCATATTATGTACCGTACATAATTTTATTACTAGACATAATTTTTTGTTATCATAAACGGCAAGTATGTTTACTTAAGGATTTAAGTATTTTGTTTTCCTTATTACCCATATAACACGTATTATCCGGATTACCTTTGGTCCTAGTTAGTCCGTATGAACGAGGTTTTACTGTATTCGGCTTCTGTCAGTTGTTCTAAAGCAAAAGTTTTATACTAAACAGGAAAGGTTTCCCATAACCTTAACATTGTTAATGAGGATATTCATAAATTATAGAGATCTTGGAAGAGATTTGAGATAGAAAATCTAGACTATGAGGTTGTAACTTTCTTCTCTTCTACTACTGAATTTTGATGTTCCTCATAGCATCCTAAGTCTACAGAGATAATGAAGTGCAAGAAAATTAGTAGGTGCCCAATGAGCCCGGGATAAAAAAACCAAGTCATCTGACATTCTCATTTGCGTAGTCATTATGAGTTCTCTTTCACGAGTACAGATAACAGTTTATTGTTATTGCAGCATTTTAATACGTTTGTCTTTTTTATTCGACTTTATAGTTCATTTTATAATCATATGTAAAATTAATGATTAATATGTGTTATAAAATACTATCATTAAAGTGTAACAAACAATGTAATGTCACAATATTCTATTATAACATATTGTGATGCCGGGCGCGGCGCAAAGGACTGTCGGGGCTAAGTTACTTCACACCACGTACCACATACCAGGCCTGGGAGCAAATTATTAATGAGCTATGGAAATATTAGTCTCTTCGTCCTTCCTTTATTTTCTTGGTGTGCCTTCTTACTGCATAGGCTCCATAGGTAGTCCAAGTATCTAAGTTTAGCACAGGGCAACTAATGCAGCCTGCTCACAACCTTCAGTTGATAACTAGGTTTAGCAGGTAAAAAAATGAAGGCCACTCGGGGTATCCCACGAGTGCCCCAGGCATGGTTTAGAGCAGGCCTGCGCGACTGTCGCGATACGTTGAGCTTCTTTTTTTACCTGCTAAACATAATTATCAGTCAAAGCCGTGAGAATCTGCGCTCTCTGAGCATCAGTCTAATTTAGAGTATCAGCTATAATTTGCCAGTTACGAGGACTGAGGAAAAAAACTGAAAAGCTCAGAAAGGACAATCCTGGTTGGTTTTGAACGTCGGAACACCCGTTCCCGTGTCCGAGTCTTAACAAACCCCCCACGTGTTTTAGTTCGTCTTTGTCTATACTGAAATAAAATATCACAGGAGACAAAATAATCGTATGCTTCAACTTTAAATTTGATAACAACTCTCTCTGGAGTCCAAAATGATTGCCAACTTGAGAATATGTCCAGCTAAATAATCATATAAAAGAATAGTAATAGCAGAGGGGGTTCGGCATTGAAGCCAGGCTTTGTACCTATTCCCCCAAGGAAGGACGAGGTGAGGGGACACACCAGGTGGCCAGATCCATACTAACGGCACATACATTGAACGAGATCCCTAAGGTTTCCCAAGTTGGACGACATCTCGAAATCTATAGGTCTTCCAGGACCAACACGACGCGGGCTACAACGCCCCCAGATGTCGCCGCTTTTTCCCCCTGCATCCCACGGACAACGAGAGACGGAAAGAGTTCCTGTCAAGATGCACCTAACGCCTGACACTTGCGATTCTGAAAGAACCAATGGGATGAAGGTGGAATGAAATGATTAATGAAGCGAAATGGAAGCACAGGAAATTCGGGAGATGTAATTATTATCACTCTCAGCATTCGCCTAGCGACGCGGGAAACCCCAGAAAAAAACTCAAGAGTCAGGAAGCTCAGCCAAGGGAATCGAACTCGCAACCACGCAAGTACAAACTTCACACGTTACTGCGGAGCCATATAATTTGATAAATAGTCATATACCAGGTGATCTATTATAAGCTTTCAATATTAGAATTTGCCCATGCAGTATACGGTTTTCTTGAATTTCTTGTTCTCTTACACTATTGGATTCCAGTGCGTTGGACTACATCCTCCCCGCTCTCTCTTCCCCTACTGTTCTAAAGAATGAGCCACAAAGTTATTTACATATATCTGAAACAGGTAACGGCTGAACAAAACAGACAGCTGTCAAACGAAATGCTAGTCTTCCTCCCCTACTCCTCTTTCTTCATATTGTAATGTTGTAATGTTTGACGCCTCATGAAAATCTGGTTTGTTACTGGTTATCAGTTATCGTGCGTTCTCAGACCAACCGCACCGCTCCGCGACGGTTCCACACCGGGCGAGGACCTGCACGCTCTCCGCCAGAGTTGCGTGTAAATGACTGGCAAGTAACGAGTACGGAACACTAACTACTGTACTAACTTGCATTAGACTCACTTGAATCACAACATATGTTGAAACAATTGATGACCTTCAACGTGAACACATTCCCTATATCTCCGAAAACAACTATGGTTTGTCCGCAAAAGTTCATTTTGACTGAATGCCTATATTTCTCTGGTGATATCGTCCTTAAATTCTTGTAACACCAACGTATTTGATGCGTACATTTTATTAAAAAAATTCCCATTAATAAAAATTGCATGGAGATAGGTCAGGGGAACGAGATGGCCACAATCCTTGACTAATTATTCTGTCACCAATACGCTCTTCGCAATTCATGCATAGAATTACCAGCAGTGTGTGCTATAGCTGAATCCTGCTGAAACCAGCCACACAATCTTTCATTTCTTGTTAGTTGCGAAAAAAAATTTAGAATAGACTTTACATAAACGTGTGAATCAATTGTTGTGTCATTAATGTGAGACTGATAACTCTTCATGAATGGTATGGTGATTTTCGGTAGCACCGTATCAATTGTTCTGAGTAAAAATGCAACCTTCAAGATAAAACCACGCTTTATCAGTGAAGGACGTTAAAGATGGGTTCACGTGGTTAATATTAACGGATTGCTAAAACCAATTGCAATAATTAACTCTACTTACCGGATCTTGTGGTTGACAAAAGCGACGTCTTGGAAATGTTAAGCGCTTTGGCTAAACATCTTGGTGATTTTTATTTATGGGGAACGTTAAAGAACAAAGTGAACGCATCAAAACCGCACACCTTACAAGAATTGAGGGACAATGTCACGAGAGAAATTCAGACAATCAGTAAACATGAACTTTCGCGAGTAAACCAGAATTATTTTCGGACATACAGGGAATGTGCTCACGTTGATGATCATCTTCAACTGTTGTTGTGATACAGGTAAGTCTAATGCAAGTTAGTACAGTAGTTTGTCTTCCGTACCCGTGACTTGCCGGTCCTTTACGCGTTACTGTTGCGGGGAGCACGCAGTTCCTCGCCCAGTGCCGTGCCACCGTGGAGCGGTGCGGTCGGTCTGAGAACGCACGGTATCTCGACATATATGTTGTGCAGAGAAAATGGAAGACAATGGGGATATTGTGGGAGACTTGAAATTGATACGGAGGAAAAAATGTTGAGACATAAAGAGGGGAAACAACGGAAGACGTATAGACGAAGATATAGGTAGAATGCAGGTTTAGCCTCATAGGGGAGGGGAAATAAAGAAAGGATTAAGTAGTGAAAAGTGGCAGGCAGAGAAAGATTTTTTAAAATAAGTTGTCCACTTTTCAGCGGTTGCCTTGCCGTCCTGATTCTCTAATATATCCTATCATTACACTGTCCCTCTTCCCCTTTTCCTCATGACTTTATCTATACCATCCTTCCAAGTAAGACGTGCCCTTCCTTGTTTGTTCCGACCAGAAGCCGACCAGCTAATCATTTTCTTTGGTAATCTTGCTCCTGTCATTCTCTGAACGTGTCCATACCATTTGGGAGCCCTTGTTTCTACTCTGTCAACACTTTCTTCTGCATCCATTTCTGTCCTTACATTATGCATTCCTTATATGTTCCATTCTTGATACTCTCATACTTCTCCTCAAAACGTCCATTTCTGCCGCCAGCAATCTTATCCTTGATCTTTCACTCACCGTCCAACTTTTACTTCCGTATGTTAGTATACTCTCCACTATAATTTTTAATATGTTTAACTTTGGTCTTCTGGTTATATCTCTATTCCAGAAAAAAACATTTAAGGAGTTTATTGCCTTTCTAGCATTATTAATTCTGTTGTTAATGTATCTTTCGCTTCTAGTAGAGAGAGATAGGCAGATACATAAATAGAGAGAGAGAAAAAATCTGCACTTTATAAAATAATGAAAGCTGCGTTTTCTACGAGTGATTTGTATTTACAAACCTCAAAACACTAACGGCTTCAACAACTGAACATCAATCCAATGCAGCGACGTAGAATCAGATCACTCTAGAGTTACTTAATTTAATATTGCATTTATAATGCAATGTACTCCTTTGTTATTTCCTGTTATGAGCGCACCAAAAATGTTTATTTAACTATACTATAGTATAGTTAAATAAATAGCTTTAGTGCAGTTTCTAAATACTAAATCGGAACTACCTGAATCAGAATTACTCAATATGCTGTAACTTAGATTTTAAATGTGATCCTGGCTTCCCAATCCAAAATACATTTACTAAAACTCCAACAATATTGTCCCTAACATACTCTCACCCTACTTGGTTCCAGATTTTTATGGGATGGGGGGGGGGGGGGTTGGGGTTGGGGGATGGTTTAAAACATTATGGACAATTTTCACCACAAGAATAAAATGAAATATGCAACCTAACTCAAAGGCAATATATTATCTTGATTGCCTGGCGTATTAGTTACATTGTTGACAGGGAAATGCATGTAATCACCCCTGGGATGTATCTCACAATGTGTAATTTGCCAACTTTTTCAGCGGAGGATCTTATATCTTTCTTAATCATAAATGTATCAATATCTCATGAATATGCACTTCTTAAATTTGTTTCTAATAATCTGTATATCTTAACAATTAACAACTTGTTTATTTCATTACAGCAGGAGACAGCGACCGTGAACGTCTATCCCTAAACTGGAAGTACAAAGAGGACATAAAGTATATTACAGACACAGAATTAGATGGTAGAATGTTAACTTGCGAGGTATTGACAACTGAAACTCTTTGAAATTCTCCTGCATGTGGTAAAGCAGTTACTATTGGTGTTTTCCTGTTTGTATAACAATAATAAATAAAACATATTCTATATAACCTTACAGAATATAAATTTTAAGCATTAGTCGTTAATATTAGTGAAGAATAAATTCTTGTCATAATGAATGACAACTAAATATCATAAAGTAAGCAGGTAAGTAATTCTAGTTAATGAATACAAAACTAATTAGAGCCCCCTACATAAGACAATTTACGTTTTCTCCAGAATGATAAAGGCACATAACATGAAACTTCGTTGTTTAGAAGCTATTTTCGAAAAATTTTTACCAGTGTATGCAATTAAATCTAATGTTGAAATACTTAAGGCTATAGAATTATAATATTCCACAATAATATAAAGTATGTTTTACAGAAAAAGGTTTGGTTTATACCACTTCGTAACTTTTTGTGCGTTTCAGTCTAAGCAGAAAAGATACATGATAAAAATTGTATTTCCCATAACCAGTTACCAGATACCATAATTGGTTTTATAATAACCCTGAGATACAACAGCCTTTTCTGGCCAAGGCCTACCGCCCGGCCACTGCGCCCCCCACCGTTACAGGTGTCATGCGTCCTGTGCAGTATTGGAGAGGGAACGTGGTCAGCGCCCCGGACCCTCCCGGCCGGTTACGCGGTCTTCGTAACCATGGACCACTACTTCTCAATTGGCCCCTCAGGGACCTAGCGAGGCTGAGTGCACCCCGGACGAGGTCTCCCAGCATGAGAAAATCCCCACGCCGATACCGGGAATTGAAACCGGTTCTCCCCCTTGGTAACCAGCTGCGCTACCACCGCGCAAAGTAGACGACCACTGGTTTATAGTACTATTAATTATATAATTATATAAAGCTAACTCAGAAAGAAGAGAACTTCATGGATATTCTCAGAAAATTCAAGATATGCGGTTTATTTGTTACTCAGACACCTAAAGTATCCCTTATTACAATTAAAATCTTTGGAGTTCCATTTTGAGAAAATGAAAAATGACAATAGCTCTATGTAAAGATCAGTTTGGAGCATTTTAGCATTTTAAGCATTTTAGAGAGTGTCTTGTCACATATTTCCTTACAAGTACAAGGGATTAGAGGAATGCGGTAGACTATAAGCGATGGAAAAATATTTTGAGAGAGGATTGATTTTCCTCTTCAGAAAAGTATAGATACTATAAAGTTCACCCAATAAAAATAACATCGGAAATAGTGTACATTAATTGTGTAATTTAATGAGGTCTACATTTTCTATACAGTTAAGATCTTTTCCATTTCTTACGGATCAGTTATGCAATAATAATTCAGAATGACTATTCCTAGAAAATTCATTATATGTATTTTATTGATCATGAAAATATCCTAAACATATGATACTTTAACTAGGTAGTCATTTTTGAAAAAAAACAAGATTTTCCGAAAATGTTGCATGCTAAGGGTGGGATTGATTATCTGTTTATATCCTTGGAAGATGCTGAATTTAAATACCAAGGTTTTTAAGTATGCTGTTCAACACACACACACACATCCACGCCCACACCCACACCCACACCCACACCCACACCCACACCCACACCCACACACCCATCAAATGGACATTCGGTGGAATACATTACTTCCTCTGACCTGTTACAGGTAGCTGGGGTAGAGAAAATAAAAATCCGTGGCAATTGGTGTAGAAGTCAGGTTAATGTTATACGTATTTTTAAAGTGGAGTATTAAAGAATTTGTTAATTTCAAGCATTTTCCGTTTACATTTCAATACTGACTTACGTAGATAAGAAGATTACGAATATATAAATGATTTTGCAACATTACTTCCGTAAGGGAAGTTTTACAAATGTAAAAAGCTCAGAGAATCAGATCAAAAGGAACTTCAAGTTTTACAAAGTCTTCCCCCCCCCCCTTTCCTCTAATGTTTTATTGTTATGGATTTTCAAACGTATTTGGAAATAAATGTGTTGTAATTTTGGACAGTAATATTTTCCGACTACAGTTATTCAACATTTTTGTTCTCTCAATGAATAATGTCAAATTTGTCAATTCATATTGTGTATAATATAACAAGCGGCACAAGTTGCGCTGTCATTCGCGGACAACTGTTATGTGTGTCACATTAAGATGTGTGTCACAATTGGATACAACATGCATACAGTCTTTGGGTTTGTACTATAAACTGTAGGAAGTAAATCATGAAATAATTCGGTACACATAGCTGACGTAAGTGAGAGCGTCTTTATATGTTTGTAAATGAGACTAGTTTTTCGGTGTATATTTCATTTGTTATTATCTGTGTGGCGTATTGAACCAAATGCAGACATTACATTTACATGGGAGAGAAGTAAGCAGATGTCAAGGACTGTGATGTAGCCTTCATCAACAATATATGGTAAGCAATTGCAAATTCAGATCTCAATTATTCTATACTAGCTGGTTGACCGACTTACTTCGGTAGCTTTCTACACTCGAGAGACCATTTAATTAATTTAACTTGCATCCCCTTTCCCACTCTTTACATATACATACACAATAAAATAGAGATGAAACTGGTGAATATGAAAACTCATTCTTAATCTACCAAGTTAACCGCTTAGGAAAAAAAGCATATTCGGCAGCCATCAGTAGTTAATTATAACATATCAATTCCATGATTTCTGTTGTTAGTTGGACACAATTTTATGTCTCTATACAATTATCTAACTTACAATGCTAACGATCTTGATTATAACATATAAAATAAATAAAGCGAACTTTCTTACTCGGGGGATATTAAAATACGTAATAATTGGCAGATTCGATTCTTCATTATTTTGTTGTGTTGCTGTGTGTCTTATGTAACAGTACACGGATATTTTATTGCTCTTATTAGAGTTACTGTTAGTACTAGTATTTAAAAGTGTATAGTAAGCATGTAAATAGCCCTGAGGCACAACAGCCCTCTCCGGGGCAAGTTTTACCGCCCGGCAGCTGCGTCTCCCAATTCTGCCCATAACAGGCGTCATGAGTGGGGAACTGCTGGAGGTGGGACGTGGTCAGCGCCCCGGTCCCTCCCGGGCGGCTAGGCGGTCTTCGCTACTTTTCAATCAAAAACTCCTCAGTGCGCCCTTAAGGACCTAATGAGACTGAATAAAGCATATAGATTATCTATTTAATCTAGAGGTGCATTAAGTTCACATAAAGGGTAGCTTAGGAACGTTTTAATGTGGTAGAAAGGTTCCGATGTAGCTACCTGCCCTCAAGAGAATGCCCCAAAGGACCTGTACTAGAAAAAGTAAAATAAATACAGAGATATTGGATGACTATACGAGATTCCCGAATGTTTCTCGTTGCGTGGCAAAACGTTAAGATGAGATACATATCTCTTCAGTGAAGCTTTTTGAATTAACCAATAATGGTTGTTCTGACCATAGTATTGTGATAATTTAAAAATAAGGAACCAAATGAAAGAGTTTATTGAAAAGTGGTGGCAAGATAGCGTCTGAGTTTTGTCATAAGTGGTTGCTTAAAAATACAGGCCACGAGTTGAAACGGGGCTGATTCGTTCAATCACTAAGCACTTTGTTGATGTCTTACTGACATCTTGATGCAGTGGCGACTCGTGGTGATGAAAATGGGGAAATGAAGAGTAGCTTTCGGGAAGTAATTCAGGGGTATTAGCTATAAAAATAGGCTCTTTGTTGTTACACAACAATTGCCGATATACTTATTAAGCTATAGTCCCCCACAGAAAGGGAGAGAGATGGAGAGAGAGAGAGATAGAGAGAGGGTAGAAAGAGACATAGTGACTAGCCGACTGAAGAAAAAGACGTCGCAACAACAGCGATAACCATCCCCCTTCTTTGTAGGTTTCCTAGTCTTACAATTATATAATTTCCATCATAAGATACAAGAATCTATCTGACCATGAGACTGTCTCTGTAAATCGTGACTGTTCAGCATATTTATTTTTTTTAAATTACATATTCGCGATATTTGTCTTATTTTAATGTCCTGCGGAATAGCAACGACTATTTTCTACTCCATGACGCTCTGAACTAAATATTAAGGCATTTTCACAACATTTTTTATTCAAGTGGGTACAAAGGTATTTTAAATCCCGTTTAATATTTCAGTAATTTATGAAATGAAATTATGTGTTTTATACCCTCATTTCCGTCGGTAGGACTTGGGACTTTCAGTGATTCAGTAATGAGTTCTTAAAAATTGTAGAGTTTTTAAGATAACCCTGCACACATAAACACACAAACGTTTATAACTTTAGAATATTAATATAAACTTAATAACGTAAGAAATGTCTTATTTGTTGTTTATTTCTCTCTTTCCTTTTATCTTTATTAGTTATTTATTTATCTATACATTTGTGTGTTTATATATTTATGCAAGCATTTGTGTATGTATTTATGCAGTGTGTTTATTTATTTGTTTATTTATTGCATCTTTGTTGCTCAAAGAAAATATCAAAAACCAATTTCATCTTATCTCTATAATCGACGTCAACTTGGAATACAGTATTGTGCCATTGCCTGCTAACAAATATGTAATTGCCATTACTATTACGCACTACATAATGCACCATACTACATATAGAAAGAACCTGTGCACGTTAGGGTTGCATAAAACTAATAAAAACAGTATTCATTATTCCATTTTTACCTTTTCTGCTACCCCGGGTTCGATTCCCGCCAGGGAGGGTAGGAATTTTTCTCCAGCCAGGATTATTCCTCATCCTTCCCTGAGTATGGAAGTACATACAATAGTCTGTATAATAGCGGCGCCGTGGCGGGACCTGCATGTGGCATTTGTCGTGGACGAAGCTGCGTCTGGGCGGGTTTTCTCCGGGTTCTATGGTTTCCCCCGCCATTCATTCCAGCAATTGCTCCATTATCACCATTCTAACCGTCCATTTCACCTGCATTTCATATCATCCTCTTCCTCACTATCATACCTGGTGCTTGACTGACCACCTGCTTCCAGGGTTTCTTTGCCTGGTCCAGAGGTCCCTCTGCTCCCCGACAGGCGTCTGACCCTAGACTGGCTTGTAAGTCCTAGGGGGTGTAAGTCTTACAAAAGGGGAGTGTAATCAGGGAAAGAAAGAAAAAACTTTTTCTGCTACGTCTAGTAAGTAAAATTCGATATTGAGATTTCAATACAAAATAGATATTTTTAGAAAAACGTCCGTGTATGTCGGTCTCTGTGTGTGTGTCTGTGTCTGTCTGTGTATGTCTGTCTGTGAACAGCATAACTCATAAACGAAAAGTCGGTTAAAAACTGAAGTTGGTTTTAAGTTTAATATCTTTCGAATTTGCAACACGAAGATTTTTAATAAAATTCCTCCACCTTTAACTACCCTTTTCATGAAAAATCTTTCAAAAATTTCATTTTTTTCGAAAATGGCTAACGATTTTGTTTAAAATGCCACATGTTTAAGATATTTTCATGGCAAATGAAGTGTATATGTGTATTTGTTGACTATAGTCCACGTAGTCCTGTTTATTCTTGATGACTTTTGCATAAGTGGTAAACTGTAAGACATAGACCAAATCTTACTGTACAAAAAATGTAGATCTCATTAAAACATGCAATTTATGTTCAAATAATTTCTTGTGGAGTGAACCATTTCGGAGATTTTTCTTGTTATTTGTGTGAGCTTTATATTTATACTTTTCACAAATGGAAGGTCGTAATTAAATTTTTATATCTTAGCTGTGGAAAGAGAACGGAATTTCAAACCTTCATTCCGCGACCAGCTTTAAAAAATTTGACTATCACTCAAAGGTTACTGTAGCCTATGACAAGGGACTTGATTTTCGCGATACTTGTATAAGGAATTGTTAATTGTACTTCTTACTTGGTGACATATATACATATTTCTTGTTCGCTTAAGTTTAGAAGATACATACTATTTGTGGAAATATTAGTAAGAATATTCTTATACCCAGGAATAATTAATTACAATTTATTGAAACGTATACGCTGTGATGCTTTCAAAATGGTGATATTTTCGTTGATAACACGTCTTCTTATCTTATTTTTCTGAAAGATTAGACTAAGTGTCATTGACCGGCAAGAAAATAGGGAACTAATTCTTAACCCTATAATCCGATTTGACCAAACTATACACCAAATTACGGAGATTGACGAGGGGAAAAAACCATATGATGAACCTTGCATTCCTTATCTGAGAGGGAAATACAATATTTAAAATTGGGAAGTGATTGGTCTACCTTTTGGTGCTCTTGGAGTGATTACTAAATGTATTATTAATTTTTTCCGACGTTTTGAATTGCAGTTGTTTTAGAAGATACTGCTTTACTAATTATCCATAATTCGTCGTACATTTTACACAACCATCTGTATACTACACTAAGTTAAGTAAACAAATAATTCTAAAATGGTTAGCTGTCCTATTTCGAAATTTTGGAATAATTTTGTACATTATTACACTTTATCTACCAAATATTTTTACATTATACAATTTTTTATCCTTTTACATTCATATTTAAAATTGTCTTTTTCTACAGACTTTGTAGCAGGTGTGTCTGTGATAACCCTAAAATAGGACAGTTGTCCAACTACTGGATTTTCTCTCTTATTTCCGTTGCACCTACAAGAATACTAACAAAAATGTCTTCAAATGTTTATCTCGGCTCATATGAAAAATACAGGAAGAAGTGTTTGTAGGAATAGTTAGCACAAGAGTAGAGAAAGTCATGTGAGCGTAACACATTTAAATATACGACTGTGCAACGTAGGCATGGACAGTTAGTAGATGTGCTGAAGTACATTCTTAAAACCAGTACCAAGAATTCCTCTATCACTGTTGTATATCGCTATGACTAATTTCCGCTGGCATTGTGTTATTCGTATCAAGGCAACATCATTTCCGTTAGGGCTGATACACTCGGCTAAGCGCAGGAATATAAAAAATTAAAATAATCACTAAGCTGGCATTGTAATCAACAGGAAATTAGGGCTCATAAGTGATGCTTAATTAATTGCCGTGGGTAGAAGTAGGTCATAGTGAAAATAAGCCCCATAGCCGTGTCAAGTATGCTTTCTCCCTAATTACTTCCTTCGGAATGAGCGAGTAAATGAAACAAGGACAATTTGCATGAGTAAAATATGTCGAAATTTATATGTCATAAATTAAGATTTAACTGCTAAAAAGTCGTATGTCTTGCATTCACATGACTTTCCTTAATCATCATTACCTTCAGTTTTATATATGTTCTATAAACTATACTTCCGACAAATCGTTTTTACACCTACTTTATATTAATCGAGATAAACCTTTGCAGAAATGTGTCATATCGTTTTAGGTACATAGGGTGCAGAACATGAACCTATAGTCATATGTTCAAAAGCTGGTAGATTATACACTGATTTTGAAATAATATACCTTTTCTGTGATGTTACGAGAAACAACTGAATGTCAGCTTCAGATAACAGTGTTGAAAAACTCCAAATAAATAATAATAATAATAATAATAATAATAATAATAATAATAATAATAATAATAATAATAATAATAATAATAATAATAATAATAATAATAATAATAATAATAATAATAATAATAATAATAATAATAATAATAATAATAATAATAATAATAATAATAATAATAATAATAATAATAATAATAATAATAATAATAATAATAATAATAATAATAATAATAATAATAGTAATAATAATAATAAATATTTGGAACAGAAAAAGTCATACTATTATTTAAGAGTCCTACGCATTTGTTTAATGTGCTTTCGTATATTTTCTGTAGTTAATTCGTCTTACAGAATTCCTTCCAAATGAAAAAGGAACTTAAGTCAAAATCCAGAAAATTCAAGACATACATTTTAATTTTCATACAAATACAAAATACCTACATATGGTGTTTTGAGCAAAATCGAAAACACTTTCATGTAAAGGGTAGTTTGAGATGCGGGATTTTGTTGAAAATCTTCGTGTCGCATCCTTAAATATATTACACTTGGATTCCAATTTTGGCTTTTAACCGACTTTTCATTTTTGAGTTATGCTGTTCACGTACATACTGACATACACACAGAAACCTTTTTCTAATTTTTTTTTATTGAGGGGGCCTGAAAACACATTTTGGTGAAATCTCGACATCGAATTCCCTTCAGGAGGAAGACATGCTAAGAATTTTTACACCCGAAAAGAACTAGTACCCTCTGCCGGGTTTGAAGCCACAACCTCGAAAACCAGGGGCTTGCATGCCACGCCTAGACCCTGGGAGACGACTATAGACACAAAGAGACTGGTCTGTAAAATGATTCAGGGAAAGAAATCAATGACCAATGTTATAAATAGGGCTAGAATGTTCATGCATTTGCATGTTTTTTCATAACGGTTAAAAATGTATACTTTTACATATGTTCACGAATTATGCAGTTTTCAGTTATGTGGACATGATTTTATGGTGCATATAACTGCACATTTTCTTGATTTTGATAAATGCATATTATTTCAATATTATAGGCCCTATATTGCATATTTTAATGATTTTTATGGGTTTTAATTACTTTTTCCATCTGTATAATATTTTTCATATTGGTAGTATTATTGCACATCATGATGCAACTCGCGAGGTGGCGAGAACTAATGCTGAGTCATGTTGTCTTGCAGTGAATCCCGTTTCCATCCTTTCATTATATGTATGTGCGTGGAGAATGATCAGTGCGCTACATGAGCGTCGGCAGACTTTTTTCCAGGGGGGGGGGGGCGGCACGTGTTGCAATTTTGCTATCAGATAATATTAATTCATTATTTTGTTGTCAAAAGTTATAGTATTTGTTGCTGATAACCGTATTAATTTGTGCTAAATACAAATTGTTCTTTACACAAAAATTAATATAATGGTTTAATAGTCAGCACATTAAGTACTCTTCGCGACGCCCATGGTGTGTATCTGAGAGGTTTATATGAACAAAGATAAAGTGCAGGTCAAGGTTTTGAGCAGCACGATTATAGCAACGCTTGCCTGCCCACCATTAGTTGTGTCGTGGTCTTCAAACGTAACAGTGTTGTGAACTGGTTCCCACCAAATTAAATTAGGCGTATAAAATGTTGAAGAGCTCTTCAAATGCCGAAAATAAAACCAACTTCGAGTGCTAGATTAATTAATTTACAGAAAGAGTTTTCGGGTGACTTAATATCTGCAGATAATAGGGTACTGTTCTGGGGAGCGTGCGAGAAAAATGTAGGGAGTGAGAAAAGATTTCAAATAGTTCAGCACATAACACAGCAAAACATAAGGAGAATTTAATCAGAAAGCACGCAAACAGAGAACCTGTTCATAAACAGCTAGTAGAGTGTTTAGGAAGTAGGGTTACTGAATTTTCCTATGACTTGTGCTAAGCATATTTAGCTGCTGATATTCCCTTGTTCAAAATTAATAATCCGACATTTAAAAACTTTCTTGCCAAGTACACTCGACATGTGCCTGAAGAAAGTACACTGCGTAAGACTTATGTAGGACATGGTTACAATAACTTATTGTCAAATATACAAAATCAATTAGCGGATCAGTTTGTGTGGTTGTATAGAAATAGTCGAAGAGGTTGTTAATTCATTGTACTCGAAAGATGCTTTATAAATAGAAATTGTGCAAAATATTCTGTCAAGCACTGGATTAAAAGAGGGTCTTAGTTTCATATCTGCCCATTTTTCTTTCTTACCAACAGCCATAACGGCATTGGAAGCTGTAGGATCTCCTTTGCATGAATCACTTACTGTCTTTGAAAAAACAAAGTGTGACCTAAGTTCGGTTCCTGGTAGCATAGGACAAAAAGTGAAAGAGAAAGTGAATTATGTAATTTCAAAAAATTCTGGTTATAAACCGATGTGCGATATTCGAGACATCCTCGAAAGAAAACCATCTGTCACACCAAGAGACTTGACTCTCTCTGTGAAGCAGTTAACATCATTTAAATATGCCCCGATAATATCTTGTGACGTGGAGAGAAGTTTTTCATGTTACAAAAGTTTTTTGCGAGACAACAGACGATGTTTTACAATTGAAACTTTGTGCAAAGTGTTGGCTGTGAACTGCAATTTAGCAGTTAATACTAGCAGCGGGATCACTTCTGCTTCAACCTCTAAGGAATAAGGTAACTTTTTTTCTTATTTATACTAACTCGTCTTCTCTACTGCAAAGGGACAATGTTTTAATAACATAGTGCATATTTCTTGGCATATTTTCAAGTTGTTAAGAGCATATTTGCATGCATATTTCAGTGTTTTTTAGGGCATGAACTTCCGAGCCCTAGTTATGCATATTGTGAAATGAAGGGATATCTCAGAAGGCGCTTCTAAGTAACAGTTGTGCTGCGATTGGTGCACAATAAAGATTAAACCAATTACAACATAATCGGTATTTTAGAGGAAAACTTGAAAAGCTATATTTCTTAACTTCACAACAGCTACCATAGTTATATGAAAGCTTTTATTAGCACCATGGAAGCAGTTAGTTCACGGCAGCATAAAGAGAGAAATTACGCAAGAGTAGTTGACGTCATCTTTCTTGTAAACACTCCTGATGACAGTTTATTACTATGAGCGTTAATGGAATGTTTACAATGTCACAAGAGTCGAATTGATTTTTCTATTTATAATTGAAATTTTAGTTGTGTATGAGCTACAATTTTAAACTGAATCAATGTGTAATGTGTGGGTGTAATAATTAGTATAGGAAAAAACCAAACAGCAGAAAATACTTAATTTCCGAAACACGGAGACAGATTGTTGACGAAGGCACTAAATTACCTATGTTCATGCAACAATAGTATAATACTATGTATTATAGTATATAATACTAGTATAATACTACGTAATTCATGTCAGCTAACAGCAAAAGCACTGTATTAGCATTACTTCAAGAGGACATTTAATTTCCTTTGCATGAAACTCCAGTTGTTGGCATGGTAATGAAATGTATACATTGAAACGCTCATGGGAACACGAGAGTCATATTTTATCAAACAAACCGTGAAATTACTCAATAAGGTAATCAAAACAATATGGAAATAAATTGTACTATCCCAAAGCAGGCAATTGGAAAAGGTCAGTTATTTGAATAAAAGAACTGCATGAAAGAAGCACAGCCGGTAGCTCTAAAAGAAAAATTGCAAAGAAAATGATATATGTACGTGTGTGTATGTGTGTGTGTGTGTGTGTGTGTGTGTGTGTGTGTGTGTGTGTGTGTGTACATTACTTTTGTGTGTTCGCGCGTGTATGCGTGTTTTGAAAAATTTCCCCAAACATTGCATTGCAGTTATATATTTAAATAGTTTGTAGAAGCCATGTCTCTAAGCATTAAATGATTTTTCTGCACGAGATTATTCTAAAAATTGATTGTATTATTGTAACATAAATGTTGAGATTTGTTTTTACAAGGATACAGTTGTAGTTTAAAACAACAAATGGTGAGACAGTAAAAAAAGGAAAAATAGGAAAAAAGAACGAAAGAAGGAAAGAAAGAGGGAGGAAGGGAGGAAAGAAAGAGGAAGAAAGGGGGGAAAGAAAGAGGAAAGGAGGAAGGGAGGAAAGAAAGAAGAAGAAAGGGAGGAAAGAAAGAAGAAGAAAGGGAGGAAAGAAAGAAGAAGAAAGGGGGGAAAGAAAGAGGAAAGGGGGAAGGGAGGAAAGAAAGAGGAAGGGAGGAAAGAAAGAGGAAGGGAGGAAGGAAGGACGGAAGGGGGGAAGGAAGCACGAAAGGGAGGGAAGGAGGGAAGGAAGGAAGGACTGCGTGGAGTGGCTGCTCGCATTCAGTTCATAGGTTCTACTCTCGTGTACCAGCCAATCTGAATATGATAAATACTACATTGAGTATTCAATATTGTGACTAAGTGCCACCTATCAAAAAGGATGAGAGAGGGAGTAAAATAATTGATATAGGAAGAGGAAGAAGCAACTGAAACACTACATTAAGTTACCTAAGCATATGGTCTGTATGGTAACCAGTCAACTAAGGTCATCCATCCAGCATCATAATGACTAATGACAGTCGAAGAACACGCTAGCACTGCTTGCAGCCCCACGATCTCCAAGCAAAAGCTCAATTACCATAGCCATAGATACTATAGGAGTCCATTGTACATTTAAGACCGCAAATCAGCAAGTTCCTCATGAGATGAAATGGAAACGCAATTACACAACTAAGGTCAACTGATTTAGACTGGCTCAAGTAAAACGACGAGATTACAGTGACCACTGAATATGATCGAGAAGTTAAAGCAACTTAACGTGACAAAAAATATTTTAACACATTTCATTGAAAGATCGACGGATTTAAATGAAACTTTCTTGATCCTTAAACCTTTATGAAAATTAGTTTGTATGGCGTAACTCTAAGGTATGACCATGACCCAAGTTTGACTTGCGAAACACTAACAGATGGAAGAAAAGGACAAATATTTTTATGCGACGTATTGTTTTATGGATTCACAGATTTTTGTCACTGGAGTAGCTAAATACGATAAAGGCCGACAGTGAGTCACCAAGCCTGGGTACTGCAGACACCTATCTAGTGCATCACCTAAGTTAGCTTCACTTACAGCTCAGTTAACACTGCATGTTACGTGAATAACTATATTCCTTCTCTCAATGTTTTCCAGGTTTTCATTTAGACAAAAGATTTTATGGAATGTTGCATTCATTCACTAACAGGAAGACGTAGACAAGATCTACCAAGAAGTATATTCCAGCAAGTATGAAAATTCAGGTAACAAAATAAAGTCCCGACTTCCTTCATTCTTTATATAGTATAACGTTAAAATATATCTACTTATCACGTGCGTAGTTCGGCCGCCTCCTTTGAGGAACCTTTGTTATCTTTTACAACTCGAACTCTTCTTCTCAGTGCTTTATGCAGAGTTGCAATCCCTTAACAGAAACCTTTGCACCTAATGAAACAGGGAAGAAACTGGAATTCACAATTTGGTAACTGAGCCTCCAAGTGTAGTCAACATGTCACTTCTTTAAAATCAAAATTGCTATTGGTCTTCAACACGGGGTGCACTCAGCCTCGTTAGGTCCCGGGGGGACCAATTGAGGAGCTACTTGATGGAGAAGTAGCGGCCCCAGGTCTAGAAGACCGCATAACTGGCCGGAAGGGCTCGGGGCGCTGACCACGTCCCACCCTTCAGTACCGCACCTCACCAATGACGCCTGTAGTGGGCAGAGGTGGGGGACGCAGCGGTTGGGCGGTAGGCCTTGGCTCCTCGTGGGCTGTCGCGCCAGGGTTTAGTTTAGTTTTAGTATTGGTCTTCAAGGACAAGAATAGAAGTTTCCTTTTGTGGGGCGTGGAGATGGGTTTATGACGCCATTAGTAGTGAGTAGCACACACTTTCTTTGTGAAGCAACTGCACTCGCGTTCATTAAAGAGACTTCAAATGCAACAACTTTCAACAATTTAAAACTTAGGTGTTTAAAAGTGTCCAAAAGGTACCGCAGGTAAGTATTACACTTACTTCGATACCAACCAGTATCGAGATTATCAAGATCCCATCCCTATTGAAAAGTAATGTTAATAAAACGCAATGATTGCTAACCCAATAATAGTTCTTGTATTTGCTACAGCTACGTTGGGTAATGCGTGGTAATTCGGTGTAATACATCTCTGAAAATCCCGCTAATTTTTTCGAACAAAAGCAGAAGTTAACGCTTGTGTTCCTGTATAATATTACCGCATAATATTCAAAGTAATTTCATGCTGCCACCTGGTAAAGCAATTACATATGTTACTTTAATGAAAAACACGATCACCCCAAGGTTATAGCTCGTGCTGCCGATAACCGCCTTAAATTTTAATTTTAGCTTTTCCAATACCCGCATGGTGCTCCTATCGATTTTCTGAAGCACATAATCGGATTATCGAACAACAAAAGCTCGCCGGGAAACACACTGGACTGTTGCTCTTTTAGAACAATGGAAGTTACCGCTAGCCGCGGAGTCCATTGCTACAGCGTATTTCTTTGTAAAGAAACACCACTAATCTCGCCATCTGCTAGCTACAACAGAATGTGTTTCCGTTTATCGCGGATTTGTACAACTGCAGGGCAACGAAGAGTTTATTTCCTTTCAACAGCTCACACTGCAGTATCTTTCCTACCACTAGCAGTTTTGTTCACCGAAAATACGGCTTTTGAAGCCTTCTGAATCCAAAAAGAGACTTTTAGATGATGCCCGTCTGTATGTGTTTATGTGAACAGTATAACCCGAACAACTATACTTCTCCCGAAACAAGAAGAGATAAAAAAGACTAGAAAATAGGTCCTGTATTTTCGTTATGATATTACTTTTAAAATGCACTAATAAATACCTTTAATAATTTTATTGTTATGCACTGTATTTTTCACTGTTATTTAAAAATAGAAAATAGTTTACACAAACTGAGTAGTCATTGTATATCAACTGTTTATGCAGTACATGTATGGCGCGGAGTTATACCAAAATGTGTTTCTTAGAGCGGATTTAGTATAGTGTTGGATAACACCAAATTTCGTATTTATATTCAGTATCTTTCAAAGACTTTACACAATGTTTTAATAAAACCGCCCTATCCCAAACTACACTTTACATGTGTATTTACTCGAAACGACTAACAGCTTTCGTTAACATACAATATACCAGGTGAGTCAGCTGCCCCTTATTTTCAAGTTTTATGCAATCCGCATTTTATACTCTAACATGAAAACATTGCCCCTATGCTAAGTTCTACCTAAATATTTAACATGGATGTCTTTGGTTACATACTCATCGAAATTAATACTAATATAGATATTAGAGCATCGCCTATTAATGTACTTGTAATTAAACTGCTGACTTTTGAACCACTGCAAATTTACACTGGGACCAGTGAACACTGCACATTAAAAGGAATGTCTATCCCTCACGTTACCAGGTAGTTCAGTTGGAACGAGCCCACATTTCGTAAGTAATCCATATGCTGTAGAGGTGGTTTGAATCCCCTGCATGTACTACCTTTTTCGCCGTGTAATATGCATAGATAAGATTGGGTGAACAATTATGTTATATTTTAACTTTTAATTGTTTTATTTCCAATATTGTTGCTGTCATTGGGATAGATGCTGAGCTGTTTGTGTATTGGCTCTTGCTTCTCCGTAGATCAAACACATATCATTTGTCGAATGCATCGTGAAGGACTGGCACAAAATATCGTGCGACAACATACACATGGAGAATGGAGTCGGCCTTCTGAACAAAACACTGCATCACGCCAGTCCAATGCGACAGATGTCATTATACCTACCTATTCTATTACAAAAAGCAGACAAAACGATTTAAATTATAATGTACTGAAGTCTCAAGGACTTTAATATTAGATTGTCAATTCGGTTTCCAAGATTTGATGAGCAGTAAAACATGTACAGTGCCGAGACGTGAACCCGTGTTCCTCATTTAGCTCACAGGATACAGCCATAATTACATTCAGCTATTTGTAGGCTTGAGTGAAAGCACATTACGAGTTCAATCGTAGAAATTGTATACCGCGCCATGCCATCGCTACTTCGTCTTTTCGTGCGTAATTTAGCCTTTCAAGACAGCTTTAGTCCTTTGCTGGGCGTTTTAATGGTATTAGTTAAATGGTAAAAGCTGTTATGCATGTTATTTGAGATGTACAAGACCTAGTTTACGCCAAAACTTAAAGAAACCATTATTTAATGTGTGCGTCTTCACTGTAAGGGTCCATGATGGATGAGGCGTGCCCCTAACTTGTTGCAGCCAATCCCGGCTCTGAGTACGAGAATCCGCCATTTTAGTTGATGAGAGGTCAATTGTATCAGGAGTGTTTACTGAATTATATTGTTATATATTAGAAATGTAGATCTATTTAAAAATAATTTACTCCAAACTATTTTAGGCAACAGCATTTACAAAATACGTTATGGTTTTTCTTTCTCAGTACTTTGTTTCATTTTTCGAATTACTACCAAACTTCAGTTGTTCCTCGGGAGTTTTGAGTAAGAGTGAGTATGTGAAGGCTAGTTTTAAAAACATTTGATTATGCACATGCGAAAATAGTATAACGAAATGTGCAATGAAACAATGCATTTCTGCAATATAGATAGAAGAATGAGCTTTTGAAAGAGTGATTTTGCAGAAAATATATAAAAAACTACAGTAGAGATTTTAAGTTGGGATGTTTTATAAAGTCATTGGTAAAACGGCCCAGTTATGCTATCCTTGTCACAGATCTTTTTCCTTAAAATACGCAAGCACCTACTTCATTATGAGAACCACGTTCTTAGCTGCTGATATTAACTTTGTTACAGAAGGAAATTTTAGAAAGAAGATTATGACCATAGAGTTCAGATGAAGACTTGGAGGAAATCCATTGAGCTGAACTGACAAACCCTACAGTTTCTTCTTGCAAACCAAAGAGAGGGGGAAACTGAATCTTCCTCGCGCCTTCATTTCCTGCATCAACAATGGGTCAGCCATAGCAGCGCCTCGAGTCCAGAGAGGAGGATTTCCATAGCTCTTCTACCTCCGGTTACTTGACTTTTAAATCCTTTCCTCCTGCAGGGTTTTGTATGCTGGTAAGCAACCCGCATCCATGAAATGATCCTATAATGGGAGTGGCGAACTACAGAGGCAAAAGAGTGAGAAGGGGCTAGAGAGAACTCGCTCCCTCTGCTTCGGGCTTCTACTCACAATTGAGTTCAAAAGAGGGGGGTTCCGAATACACGAGGCTGGTGATCTATGTTTGAGCTGAATAAAATTTAGCAAACAAGAAAGGAAAGCGCAAAGAGGAGCAAACGCTAAGAAAAGAAATCAGTATCAAAGGAAACCTGAAGTAAGAAGAGAGGGAAAATTGTGGGTATTAAATAAAAATGGGGAAGAAAGAAAGGAGAGACATGAATTAGACAAAAATGTATATATTTGCGTCAAAATGAATATAAAACAGAAAAGTATAAATGTGTACGCTGAGTATAAACAGCAAAAGAGAGGCTGCGAATTTAACGCAACCATCACAAGTAATAAGGAATACGAGTGTAAATAAAGAGAAAAAAATAGTGACCTAAAAATCACAAGAACTTCTGTATTCACTATCATTCCATAGAGCGTCGACAAACTGTTTATATAAAACAGTTCTTATGCACTAAAATATTAATCATTGTAAATACTTGTTATACGTTCAATAAATAAACATTAGGCTGACTTTGTAAGTACCAAATTTATTGTGATTCGTGATTGCCTAAGTAGTATTCCTTTTTATGACCTCAGAGATCTCCTTGGTGAATGTTGTATTTTAAATGAAATTTGTGTTGTAAGTCGAATAAAGCACTTATCATCCAGTAGAGATACCTCGGAGATTATTTTGGAAAGTGATAATTCTATAAATAAGTTATCTGTAAATTGTTCAAATGAAAACTACGTATATTCCGAAATAAAATATGCTCTATTTTCTATGCTTTCTCAAGTGTCCAAAAGATGATGACAATTAAGACAGTCCAAACAGGTAATTACTGAATTCAAGAAAAATGTTTTCTTGGCGCTAATACATCAAATTGAGCCATTGTTGAGAAATTTCCAAAATCTGTGTATATATAAAGGTGGAATAAGCTCCTTGAGAAACCTAGCCTGGTATTCTTATAACTAGGGCCCGAATCTGTATGTAAATAAGTGGTATTTCCCTTAATATATAAATAGCTAAAACTTTAAAATGCGATCTAGGCCCAAGACCTACGAAATGTTATTACATACGAAAATGTATATTCTGTAAAAAAAAAAAAAAAAAAAAAAAAAGATATGTAAATAAATATGTTTATGAAAAATACGTATTTTAGTAATTTTCAGGCAATGTATCAATAAACAATACATTTCTCTGCGAGTAACTATATTTTAGCGCTTTCCTCGTTATGTGCACAACATAAATTTTTATTCCACAACTAGAGACACTCGTTTTTCGCATTAATTTTTTTTTTTTTAACTTCGCGAAATGAGTTCAATTTTTGTTGGGTTCTGTTTTCGCTCTATACACTACAGTGTTGACACACTTTCATAGGTTTATACTTACAACAAAAGAAAATATAAAACGGGTACTTTAAATGTTTTTTGCCCAGAATATCATGAAGAACAGGTTATGGATAAAAGTATGTGGACAAAAAGTCGCCTCAATACACACTTAAACACATAGTAGATGAAAAAAAAATATATATATACAACACATAATGTAAGAGCAGAACTCGCAGCACGTGTAAATTATGAAAACCAATCCAGAGAATAATGTTTTAATATGTTTAACATTATAGGAAACTGCCGCGAAAACAGGATATTAATACTCACTTGAAAACAATGTTAATATAATATAACATGATTGAAAACTATTATCACTATAATAAAGTTAAATCTTAAAATACCTTTCTACTATCCCACTTGACACCAACTATAGCTCATAATACTCATAGGTATATTAAAAGCACACGTTACAAAAGCGATTAAGCTAAAGTCCATCTTTGGTGACTACAGGATACAGCTGATGCCCGCCTCGATAACGTGATGGTTAGCGTGTCTCCCTCACGTTCAAGAGGTCGCGAGTTCGAATCTCGCTTAGGGTAAATTATCCGGGTAAGGTTTTCTTCCGAGGTTTTCCCTTATCCTGAGAAGACGAATGTCGGGTAACTTAAAGCTCCATGGACCTTGGGCTCATTTGAGCATCATTTCACCCGTTTCATTCACTCACCGTCCGATATGACGCAATGTTGGAGGACGTTAATTAAAAAAAAAAAAAAAAAAAAAAAAAAAAAAAAAAAAAAAAAGACAGCTGATTTCAGCGTGCCGGAGCCTGTCTTTTTCGTGAGCCACGCGGCCATCGTAAAAGAACACTGTGTATGTCAAATCCCAAAGAGTAAGGGAAGAAGTGAGAAAGCTCTGCGGACATGTGTTGAAATCCGGGCGATTAGTGAGCCTATGTGTGCTCCTAATGTGTGCTGGAGGTTCTTTATCCCGACACCAGGCTTCGCAAGTGGTCACCAGCCAAGTCACCCATCCGTCAGGAGCAGCGGTTATAGTTTGTCGAGTCCTCACCAGTAACGCTAAATTCACTTCTTTGCCAAAACTTCCTACCCTGAAAAATCGGATTGAAATGAAATTGGAAGGACAAAAAATTCGAGGGCTGCAATTATCCTTCCCAGTATTCACCTTCTGACCCGGGAATAGCCCCGAAAAAATTCCATCGAGCCTACGACCTCCCGAATGCGATTCTCACATGTTGCCGCGGAGCCATCTCGCTCGGCATATGACCTGAAAGTAATATTTGTTTATTTAATGATAACTACAGTTGCAATATTGAGCATCATTACAATCGTTAAACAATTATTTTCACTCCTGTATAATCACCATTTCACATCCATAGGCTTGGGCGTCACTAGTCTCACCAAATATCACTCTGAGTTAAGAATTATAAGACAACAGCAATATAGAACCGACTTATGATTATCATACATATATACATACTTGTTTCTTCAATTACAATTCTATTCAAAAGTTTCAGATGTTACAGTAGTTATTAGCAACAAAATCTCAGAATAACATTTTCTAAATCATAGGGTACTAGTGTAATTTTTGGGTGCCGTTATGCAGTTAATTTTTCTTCTTTAAAAGAAACGAACTGCGCAATAAATACGCTATTGAAACCGTCTTATTTTGGTGGCTGCAGGCTAATAGTTTAAATTTAGTCTAATATGGTTATTTAAATAAATCATTCGAATGTTTATATTTGTGCGTAAGTGGTATATGCATGGTCACATTCCTCATCTCTGTGCAGTAAAAGACAAATATATTTAGTTTTCTGTAGCAATAATTTAGAAAATGGTGGTAAATGTTCGTTAAACTCAAAATCTATAACCTAAGTATTTTCCGAGTTGTTATTTAGGAGGACATTGGTCTAAGATCCATTTCTACTGCACTTAGCTTGTTTTGATAAAAAGCGTTCACCCTTTAAGGTACATTTTAATTTATCGTCTTGTAGATGTAAAGTGTCCTTATACCTTTGTTCTGTTTTATCATTACCTTAGGCATCACATTGACTTTTATTGGCTGTCCGTTAATGTCTAAAATGCCTAGCCGCAGGCAGCAGTGTCGTAGGTTCAAGCCTTGTCAAGGCACAGTGGGAGGGTTGATTCTTGGGTTAGAACGCTAAAAGCTATCAGTCTCATGTCACAGCTGCTCGTGACGGCTTGATGAACCCTTCATTGCATTCAAGTGCACTACAGGAAAGTTCCCAATATGGGGTCGTGTCAGAGACAGATAACGGCGATTTCTGAAAAGCACTGGAACACGGTAAAATAAAGCAGCGATAGTGATTCAGTTTAAGGTGCTACGAGAGTACCCATTTTCTGCATACGATGAATGCAACTTGGATTTTTTAAGTGTAACGTCCATCAACCATATGAGTAAAATAGTAAATCAATTCATTAGTGCACAAAAGAATTTGAGGGCATAACGCACTAAGGATGGGGCAAACAGGCTGTTCAAATCGATGGCACAGACAGTATTTACCTTTTCTACCATTTATATGGGTAAACAGGGGAAATATTGCATTTCATCCAAAACTTTATACGAAACTCCACCGGAAATACACATTTTGGAACCCATGATTTCAAAAATACATTTCTACCTTCTCAACTACGTATAGTAAGTAGGGCAAGTATTATATGCGACCCAAAAATACAAAAGTATTTTTAGAAAAAGGTGTGTTGTGTGTCCGTGGGTGTGTGTGGCGTGCGCGCGGGTGTGTGTTGTGCTGATCGCACTTTTTCTTTCTTTCTTTTTTTTTTTTTTTTTTTTTTTTCAGGATAACATATTTTCTTTTGTTTCGCGACTCTGGGTTTTGCCGGAGGAGCGCACGTGAGTCTTTTTTTTTTTTTTTTTTTTTTTTTTTTTCTCGGTCATACCCCTGTGGAGAAAAAGTCAGTTGTGTTCCTCCTTTTCTGCTGTGCAGGATAAGTTATTCTGTGGCTGTTTGGGCTTAAGGATCAGGACTTGTACTTTTAGAATGGCTGTCTAACTGTGAACTTGCCTGGGTGGTACTTCTAGTGGGAAGATATTAATTGTTAGGAAAGTAATTATTGAAATTCGTAATCTATGCACGTGAATAATCTGGGTATTTTCAAATAGGCTCGAACACTGCCCAAATTCTCTAATTGCCTGAAATTGTATGGGGTAAAGCAAACTTGTCTTTTCACCTGTATTTCCATTGTGTGTTTCGCCATTCATGTTGTTTAAAGGACGCATTATGCGGATTACTGATTTATGTCATTAAATGTACACATTCTTGATTCACAAATGTTAAAGTACATGTAACTGTTAATGCTAAATAGAGTTGGAAACTTTCATTTGTAATCTATGATGAATGGCGAGTGTTGTATTTTGTATGCATTTATATATCTATTGCCAGAATTGGGACATAGTCTTCACCACTCTGACCTCTATGCGATCTGCAAGAGGAAATGGACCAAGATCACCTTCAAATATACCCGACCACTTCTAGCGCCCCATCCATCAGTGAAAAATATTGGAGAGCAAGAGGATTAATGACTTCATTGTCAGAAGTTCAGCATTAGCTAACAACAATATATCTGTTGCCAATCAAGACACCCTACTCAAGGATTTAGCCTAATGTTCCTGTTATTTTGCAAAGGATTATCATTTGCAATGTTTATCTAATTAAATGCAATTAGTCAGACGTTTGTTGTATGCTTGACGAAGAAAGTGGAGGGGCAAACCTTTGTCAGAATTGGTTCTGCCGGCTACTTCCAACTGCATGGTCCTTTCACTTGAATTCCTCCCCCTACCTAGGCCCCACGCTGCAGTGTGGTGCATGCGTAAGTGCGTGGTAAACTGTAAGAGATAGACTAAATCTTACTATACAAAAATGTACATCTCGTTAAAACACATAATTTATTTCCAATGTTCTTTTTTGTGAAGTGAAGTATTTCGGAGGTATTCCGTGTTATTTCCTATTACCTATTTATGACCTATAGACCGCTCTCAAATGGGAGGCCGTTCACTTTTCTATCTCTTGGTCATGCAAAGAAAATGGAATTTCAGGGTCATCGTATAGAGACTACTCTTAAAACATTTGACTATACCTTTAAGTCTACTGTATTCCACTTGCACCTACAAGAAAATTAGCAATAAGTTAATTTATACGAATGCTTATCTCGATTATAATGAAGTGGGTAGAGGAATAGGTGGTACTTTGTGCAAGAGCAGAGAAAGTCGTGTTTTGGGGCCCCTGAGTCCAAAAAGAAAGCAGTTTTAGAAAAAGGAGGAAGATGCAGAGGCTCGGAACACCTGGAGAAATGGAATAGTAAGGGAAATTCAGGGAAAGAATTTAATGAAGGCGATTGGGGGGACAAAGTATTTTGGAGGAAGGCACAAGAAAGCAACTAATGAAAATGACTGATGCTTTTAAAAGCACAAGTATATACGTACTTGTATTTTAAAGAGTAACTCATAAATAAGACGCACGCTTTAATTATTCAGCAAAGTAATAAAAATTAGTCATTCATTAGGTTTTGTCACTAAAAAATCACCAATCTTCAGAATTATACTTCAATAGCTTGTTCTGCCTCTCTATTGCAGAATTGTTCAGTTCATTATACGAGTACAACTCAAACCCAGATAAAGGCAAATATGTGCACACGCCTTCTGATCTATATTTAACAGAGATGAAAATTCCAGACAACTCATGAGACCATTGTACCTCATATTTTATTCACGTTTATGGAGACAAAACGCGATTTGAACTTGCCCACATGATAAACAAGATCTTCACCCTTATAATGTAGCTTAAATCTTGTATAACTGTATATTTTATGCAACCTAAGTGGTACGCTTCCATAGTCGATGTCCACATTTAGTCAACATTGGTGGCATTCGTCAAAGCTACACGCTTACAAATGTAGTATTCCAAGAATAGGTACAACATCTTAAGAAATCCTAAGAACCCATGCAAGTAAAATTAATGATCACGCTTTTCAAGGAGACTACTACTTCTTCTTTCCCTGATTACCCTCCCCTTATATAGGACTTACAACCCCTAGGGCCTACAAGCCAGTGCCTAGGGTCAGACGTCTGTCGGGGAGCAGAGGAACCTCTGGACCAGACAGAGTGAAGACCTGGAAGCACGTGGTCAGCTAAGCACTGGTATGGTAGTGAGGAAGATGATATGCAGTGCAGGCGAAATGGATGATAGGAAGGGTGATAATGGAGCAATTGGTGGAATTAATGGCGGGGGAAACGGGAGAACCCGGAGAAAACCCGCCCAGACACCGCTTCGTCCACCACGAATACCACATGCGGATCCCGCCTAGGTGGTACGCGAGCGGTCTAACCACTCAGTCACGGCGCCGCCATTATACTTCCAGACTCAGGGAAGGATGAGCAATAATCCTAGCTGGAGGAAAATGCCTACTCCCTGTCGGAAATCGAACCCGGGACCCCTTGCACAGCAGGCAGGGCTCTACCAACTGCGCCAGCCTTCAAGGAGACAAGTTATTAAAATGTAAGTTGTCTACCGCATGCCTAACACGTAGAAAAGCTATTACATTACACCCAAAAATTCTAGATCGAGGTTTCAGGTTTCACATTCTTGAGGTCCGCTGAATACAAAAACATTTGTAGGAAACGGTCCACGTGTGTCAATGAGCACAGATTACTAATTGGTACCTAATGTGGGTAAATATTAAAGTTGGTATTTAGATTCAGCATATTCCAAAGATACGATGCCATTTTCAAGGAAATTACCCACTCCAGAATACCCTTTATTTGTTTTTCAAAAATGGTTTTAAAATTACTCTTAAAAATTACAGTTTAGGCATTCACATGACAAAATACTATGTATATTCAGGCTTTTCTGGGAATAGGCTGCGAAATTCCTTTCATTAAGAATAAATTTCGTATAAGTTTGTATAACCAGCAACTCATGCAAGATAGACAAAAATTTATTTTAGAAAAACTGGTCTTTGAAACATACGATTACTTAAAATAACTCGTAGCAACAGCCATTTTCGAGATATCCGTTAAAGTGTTGCTATATGTCATAGAATATGAGACCGCCTCCGTAGCGCAGTGGTAGCGCGCCTGCCTCTGGCGCGGAGGACCCGTGTTTGGTTCCCGGTACTGGCGTGAGGATTTCCCCCCCCCCCCCCCCCCCTGGGAGGTCAGGCACGGGTTGCCCTCAGCCTCGTTAGGTCATTGAGAGGCCAACTGAGCTACTTGATTGAGAAGTTGCGGTCCCTGGTCGAGAAGGGGAGGGATCGGGGCGCTGACCACGTCCCACCCCGAGTACTGCATGGAGATCTATCCCCTTGAACTTGCAACGAAATGTATAATAAGTTCTGTAAAGGTTTATCTCAATTAATATGAAGTAGATAGAAAAACAACAAAAGTATACATAAATAGACGGCAGTAAATAGAGGAAGTCGCGCAAATGTAGTGCGTCAGAGTTTAGTAGTAATGCACGTGCAGAATATCATTTAACGCACTATATTCATATAAGCACCACGTTTTAAATCTAAATATACATTCAATATATTATATTGCTGGCACCATAGCTCAGTCAGTAGAGCATCTGTCTGGTGTGTAAGTGTCCCGCGTTCGACTCCCAGCAATACAAATTTTTCTCCAGCAAAGAATATTCCTTATGGAGTCTGACAGTATGAATTAGTGAATGAAGACCCAAAACCCTCTGTTAAAGGTGTACCACCATTGGCGATAGGTAAACTGCTCCACAGGATAGACAGCCGATATGACGTTTTCAGTTAAAGGTGGGATATAAATGGAACAATAAAAAAGAATTAAATACATATTCAATACACAATGTTTGCCCCGTAGATCAGTCAATAGAACATCGTCTGGTGTGTGAGCGGGGTCTCGGGTTCGATTCTCGACCGGGATTGGAAATTTTTCCCTGGCCAAGATTATTCCCTATCCTCTCCAAAGTCTGGAAATATAAAACACAGTGTGTATGTGTTTGTGGTCTAATGTACCGTACCCAAAGAAAAAAAGACAGTGTATACGAGTTAAAACAACTGCCAATAGGCAATCATGTTCCAAGTAAGGTTGGCGATATGTTCATTGCAGTAAAGGGGGGATATATAAAAGAACAATTAAAAGATACTTCATTTTTTAACATTTTTTAATTGAATTGAATACTTCATATCATGTAGGTTGACACACACACACACACACACACACACAACCACACACACACACAAACACACACAAACACGCGCGCGCGCCCGGACCTTTTTCTAAAAATGCCTTTTTTGGAGTCAGGGTTCTTAAAACATATTTCCAGTGAAATCTCGACCTCCCTTTAGGGAAACTATGCAAGATTCAAGGAGCCTAATTTCCAAGTGGCGCCTGATGTATGTTACAACTGGTCTTCGGGTTTATTCGGATTTACCACCAGTGGATTTAATTGGATATTAGTTCGCAAACTGCTCGTCGCAAAGGGCAAGTGCGGAATTGAGTCTCGGGATGCATTCGTTTCCAACTTTTTAAACAGATTGATGCAGTGTTTCCCTTCTGGATATTTTGAAAGTTATTTGCACGCGAGATAGGAGGGACTACCACATTCACACAACAACCAATATCTTAAAGATGTATTCCCCAGTTTGAAAAGGGCATTGAATTTTGCAAACTCCATTTGTTGTTCTATGACGCAAATGCTCATTAAGAAGCGGCCATAACCTCAAATCAAGATTTATTGCGGAGTACGAGTAACATTAACCGAATCGTTGGTGGTTGACTATCTTGTTTGCAGATTGTAGCAATCAAGGATACCACTTGTTACTTTCTCTACTGGTAAGTAGATGGAGTTCACCAGAAATATATATTTGAGGCCCCATGAATCAAAAAAAAAAAAAAAAGATTTTTATAAAAAGGTCCGTGTGTGTGTCTGTCAGTCTGTGTATCTGTGTGTCTGTCACTCTGTGTATCTGTCTGTCAGTCTGTGGACAGCATAACTCAAAAACGAAAACTCGGATAAAAACCAAAGTTGATATATAAGTTCAGTGTATTTCAAGGATACGACAAGAACATTTTGAAGAAAATATCCCCACCCTAAACTACCCTTTACGTGGAAAATTTTACGAAAATTTCAATTTTTTCGAAAATGGCTCTAACGATTTTGATTAAAATGCCCCATATGTTTAAGATATTTGTATGATAAATGAAATGCATATTTTGACTTTTCTGGCTATAGCCTATGTAGTCCTGTTTACTCAGGACGACTTGTGAATAACTCGTAAACCGAAAATGATAGATAAAATCTTACGGTACAAAAAATATATATCTCACTAAAACACACAGTTTATGTGCAAATAAATTTTTTGTAGAGTGAACCATTTCGGAGATATTCCTTGTTATTTGTGTCAGTTTCGGAAAGCTTAAAACTTTCATAAAATGGAACATCGTCGTTCATTTTCTTATATGTTAAGCGTGCAAAGAGAATGGGGACTCGAAGCTTCAGAAGTTTTCACTATCGCTCAAAGCCTACTGTATTCTAATATTCCCCTTGCACCTACAAGGAAAAAGCAATAATATGTGTACAAATGCTTATCTCAACTAACACGAAGAAGATATAGGAATAAGAGTTTGTAAGAATGGTTAGTACAAGAGTAGAAAAAGTCATGGGAGTGCAACAAATCTGAATTGTTTCTAAAATTATACTCCTTTTTTGTTTTTCTCGGGACTTGACGAAATTCTAGGCAATAGCGGAAGAAATTATTCACTCTGGCACAGTGTTACTTTTAACGAAGATAATGAATGGACAGAATTGTTAAATGCACCAAGAGTGTGCCAATAATTTATCTAAAAATTCGACACGACATTTTGGATTTCGGTTTTATTATATGGGCTTGTTATAAACTACTGCATAGATATTTGGAGATATGAAGATCAAGATTTCATGTAAAGCTAAAAAACTCGCATACCTAAGCACACAGAAATAAGGCATGTTAGATTACTAACTCACACTGTTAAGATTTTCATGTATTCCTATAATGCTCCAAATCTTTTGTAGTTTCCATTATAATGCAGTTATTCTACTTTTATGTGTTGTTTTCTTAATGCATTCGGTGTATGTCGGTTTTAATTATCTGATATAAGGAATATGAACAACTTTTTGCAATGAGAAAGTTATACCATTAACGAGGAGATACACTATGCTACAAAAACCGTCCAATTATGTGGGTTAATTAGAAGTATACATCCTGAGATTGTTCTTTGGGCATCGCTGCTCTGACAACTACCAGAGCTTCACTTTCAACAATCGAAGATCATTCTTGGACAGAATATAAAACTGTTAAACGCACCAAGCGCGGTTTTTATACAGATGAGGAAGGCTCACTGCATGAAGTATAGAGATTATATTCTGGACTTTATATTTAAATACTGGCAACATATCTGAATAAAGAAATGCCACACTTACCAGAAGAATGTGGTTGATGTTGTCGAGCCTCCTCTTCTTGACTCAACGCTGTCTTGTAAGCAGTAGATACGGATTCAAACCCGGGACTGCCTTTAAGATCACTTGGATAAGGATCACTAATACTGTCCCTAAAAATAAACGGACGAAAACATGTAATATTATCAGAAATTCAGGCACAAACATGTTGAATATATTTTGGGAGAAATAAGTGTTTATCTGTAAGATCCGGTTTGCATAAAATACACCAAAGCATGGATAGTATACAAATAATTCATCATAAAGAGAGTTGTCCCTAAAACTTATGTTACCAGAAGAGTCATGCGCAGAATCACCTGTTCACGTCCTGGAGGAACCTAGTAAACGCCAAGTATGAAACCATTCATGTCATATGACCAAAAGCACAAATACTTCTGTCATGCTTATATTATACACATTCTGTTAATAACTATAAACATTCTTTGTAAGCTAGTAAGTCAATTTTTCTATAGTTCCAACGAGCCGACTGCGGTTTATTCTTGAAGGTGCAGTTATGAAATATCAATAAATTACGTGGAATAGACATTATCCACATCTAGTTATATCTCCTTTTCACATTCAAAAATTAGAAAATGATTACATATAAGTTGAAATGTCGTAAATTCCTTTGATCTTGCAAACGTTGTACGTTATTTTCTGGTATGAAGTGTTGTATTGGAACTTTCAAGAAATAAAGATAAAACAAATTTTTGAATGGGACATATAATTTTTGTGATATCTGCAATCAACATTTAGGTTTCCTTTTTTTTTTTTTTTTTTTTTTTTTTGTATTATATAATTACGTAATATAACATTACGCTCCCTAATATATTAATATAGGCGAATTTTTAAACCTTCTGTGTTATTAACCAGTGTTTGCCATTATAGTATAGCAGAATTAAATAGAATAAGTTTCATAGTGTTCACAAAAATATTCTAGAAAGCACAGAAACATCCGAGAACAAAGGGGTTTTCCATCCAATTAAATTCTATACCCTAAATTCAAAAGATTTCTTAAACAGATATCCTAATACGGGACAGAACATCCCTCGCACATTTTCTGTTTTTGAGGCGCCTAAATCCATCCTATACACGGAACTATGACAGTGAATATGAGTTGAATGTAGTGGAGGGGAACACCTCGGTTGCTCGACCCGGTACGGATATATTGTAGATTACCCGGGGGGAAGAGATGAGGCGAAGGGAAACCACAGGCCGGAAAAGAACGGGGCAGAGCAAAGCCACAGAGACATGCCGATGTCCCTAGCAGTACTACAGATAGACATCCCGCGCACCACCGAAGCTTCTCACGACCATACCGAGAGAGCAACGAAGCCACCCAAGCGGCATGGGCACCAACACACAGCTATTACAAGTGGAGCCAGGGAAGAAGCATCACACAGCGCAAGCATCCGCACCGTCGGCTCACATATTCCCGAACCACCGCGCTGACAACCAGACCTGAAGTTTACAATGGAATGAAACGAAGAAGAGAAGGAATACTTGGCTTAGAGAAACAATTCCAGGGAAAACACGGCGGTCAAACAACGGGAATGGAACATGCGACCTCACTAATGCGGGCCACAGAGATTACCGCCTGAGCCATCCCGCTCGATCATCATGACAATAGTTGTGTTCCTGCTATTTCCATGCACGATTAATTGCATTTTCGGTTTCCTGCCTTCAAAACTATCGATACCTCTATTCTGCCAATTCTAAAAATAGTAAAATATGTGTTGCATTCACATGACTTTCTCTACTCTTTTATTACTATTCTTCTTCTTTATCTGATTATCCTCCCCTTATGTAGGACTTACACCCCCTAGGACTTACAAGCCAATGCCTAGGGTCAGACGCCTGTCGGGGAGCAGAGGAATCTATGGACCGGACAGAGCGAAGACCTGGAAGCACCAAGTATGATAGTGAGGAAGAGGATGAAATGAAATGTAGGCGAAATCGATTAATGGAAAGCTGATTATGCAGCAATTAGTGGAATGAGTGGCGCTGGAAACCGGATAACCCGGAGAAAACCCGTCCAGGCGCCGCTTCATTCACCACAAATACCACATGCGGGTTCCTGGGATCGAACCCGGGCCGCCTAGGTTGTAGGAGAACGTTCTAACCGCTTTGCCACGGCGCCGACTTACTAACTATTCTTACAGACTCTTATTCCTCTATCTTCATGCTAGTTAAAATAAACATTGCTGAAATTATCTTATTGCACACTTTTATTGTAGATTCAAGGGAAATTTGGGAATACGGTAAGCTTCAAGCGATAGCCAGATCTTTTAAAGCTTTGAAATGTCATTCTCTTTACACGGCTAAGGTATAAAAAATGAATAAGGATCTTCCATTTGTGGAGAGTATTGCAAACCTCACACAAATAAACATGGAATATCTCCGAAATGATTCACTCCGAAAAGATTCATTTAGGCATATGTTGTATGTTTTAACGAGATCTACATTTTTATATAGTAAGATTGAGTCTGTCTCTTACGGTTTACCAGTTATGCAAAAGTCATCAAGACTAAACAAGACTACATAGCCTATAACCAGAAAATTCAAAATCTACATTTAATTTTCAATAAAAATATCTTAAACATAGGGCGTTTTAATCAAAATCTTTAGCCATTTTTGAGAAAATCTAAATTTTCGAAAAGGGTAGTTTAAGGTGAGGAATTTCCTTCAAAATGTTCTTTTCGCATACCGAAAATATATTAAACTTAAATACTAACGTTGGTGTTTACCGACTTCTCGTGTTTGAGTTTTATTCACAAACAAACAAACAAACAAACAAACAAACAAACAAACAAACATGCGCGCGCGTGGACACGCAGGGATCTTTTTCTAAAAGTGCTTCTTTTTTTAATTCAGGGGCCCCTAAAAATATTTCCTGCGATACCTCAACATCACATTTTTTGATCTAATACAATAATTGCCCTGCTTTACGTAGTAGAGAAAGTAACATGGTATTTCAACTGGCCGTCGGCCTAAAATAATATATATATAGAGAATTTTGGCCTATAAACCTGCATGTTATTCAATCAGCTGGATGGCTAGCAAATTACGGGCAACACTAAACGGGTATCTATATAATTCATATGGTAAGACAGTGAACCCTTGTGTTATCCACTTGTACCGAAATGCTGCCTTTCCCGACTAGGTGGATTAAACCAAGCTAAATGCCTACAATTGTGGAGCTACGCATAAAATACATCGTTATTACTTATAGTAAATAGGGAAAGAACTGTATTTCACACAAACCTTCAATGTTGAGATTTCATCGGAAATATACATTTTGAGGCCCTCCTGTATCCAAAAAAGAAAAGCATTTTTAGAAAAAGGCGCGCGCGCGCGAACGAGAGAGAGAGAGAGAGAGAGAGAGAGGACAGCATAACTAAAAAACTAATAGTTGGTTAAAAACTTAAGTTGGCATTTAAGCTTAATATCTCTGAAGGACGCGACACGAAGATTTTGAAGAAAACTCCTCCACCCTAATCTACCCTTTAAGTGGAAAATTTTTTGAACATTTTCATTTTCTCAAAAATGACGAACGATTTTAATAAAATCGTCATATATTTAAGATATTTTTATGGCAAATAAATGTATATTTTTAAGCATCTAGCTATAGCCTGCTTAATCCTCTTTACTCTTGATGACGTATGCAAAAGCTTGTAAACCGTAAGAGATAGACAAAATCTTACTGTACAAAAAATGTAGATTTCGTTAAAACACAGAATTTATATCCAAAAGCATTTGTTTGGGGAGTGAACCACTTCGGAGATATTCCTTGTTATTTGTGTGAGTTTTGTAAGACTTAAGCTTTTCTCAAAGGGAAGGTCGTTATTCACTTTTTATCTGTTCGTCGTGCAAAGAGAACGGAATTTCAAAGCTTTAAAAGATCTGACTATCGCTCAAAGCCTACTGCATTCCCAAGTTTCCCTTGCACATACAAGAAAATTACCAATAAGATAGTATATATAAGTCTTTATCTCGAATAACATGAGGAAGATAGAGGAGTAAGATTTTGCAAGAATAGTTTGTGTGAGAATAGAGAAAATAATGTGAGTGCAACACATCAGACTTTATCTACTAGTTCTGCATATACAACCCGAGGACAAAGTTTATAATGTGATTACTGCTAGGTTTTGAACTAAAGTTACAATTAAGAAGATAAATTTTAAATGTCTGCTAATGCCAATTTATTATGCTTGTACTATTTGCTGTATTTGCAAGGCTCTTGACGAAATTTGCGGTCAGAAATTAAAACGCTGTGTTGGCAAAGCAAACAGAGGTAGTCTCTCGAGAATACATATGGACGGCGTACTGTTTCGGAAGTCGATAATCCATACCACCCATCCCCATAACAAGCCACCCCCTGGCTAATGCTCCCCATATTGAATTTTAATAGCCTATCTCATCCACCAACGATCGGGGGTCACTTCTGTATGCTATAATAAAACCCACTAGAATTTAATCAGCCTCGTATGTTTTACCTTTGCTGCTTTATTTGCATATACCTACATAATAATAATTCACATAGGCACTTTTATTTCATTTTTAGTTTGTCTCTTTATGACCCTGCAATATGAAGCTCTATGAGATAAATAGGTGTGAAATTAAACTTGGTTGCTGAAATATAGCACCATGGATATGTCTGCTTGTTTAATGATCGGGTCGTAATTGAATATATTTATTGACTTGTTTTTTGAAAATGAACAAGCAATTGAAACTTTACTCAAAACAACTAACAAATACCAGTAAAAGCAGTGGATTGGTTGTGCTAGCCTTATATAAGGAATTTTTATAAGTTCGTATGGATGCAAATTAATAAATTCACTTGTGTAAAAGGAAGTTTATTTCAACTAACTGGATCACCAGAGTTGCACGGATGGCCTTTTAAACCTCAAATGACGATTTTAATGGAAATTAATTGTTCTTCCACAATAGTCGTGGGTAGGAAAAGTTTGCAAAAGGGTATAGCGAGACTGAAAAATGCAATGCCATACCCTGGATTTGAACCACGGATGTTCCGGTCTCCGTCCGACTGCTCTAACCACTGAGCTATCACTGCCAATGTGCCTACACGTCGTCAAATTCTCCAACTCACATTTATTATTGTTATCATTATCACTATCATTATCAGTATCATTATTATTCAGCTTTACGACAGCTTCATTTAATTGGATAGATATGATAGTTTAGACTCTGACTCATTCTTGCTGTTGATTTAGGGTTTTTCAGCCAATCGGATTTTAAAACTCAAACTTTTGACTATCTTGACCTGTGTTCTATATGTAACATCAGCCACCACATATGAGCGGGATAGAGAAGTTAATGTTCGTCTATCAAATAAACCGTCGCCGCGTTTCTGTGTACTCAAATCTACGCTATGATAGTGACTGAGGCAATAACTTATCAAAGTAATACCACAGCTTAAGAACTTAACATATTTGTCACTAGGTATATACAATAACTAAGTCCCCATTATATTTAAAGTTGGCATTTCAGGCCATCTTAACATGATTTCTCATCCTCAGCCATGTTTCTCTAGGCATATAGGGAGAAAGGTTCAGCAGAAGCGCTTCACAGAGTAGTATGAGAAATGCAAATGGCTTCCATTGGATGGACCACAAACCTCTACCGACATAACCCACAATGCCACTGGTTATTTTCCGGCAACTTACCGAAAATCCATTTCATTGGTGTAGCCGTTGTCCGTGAAGTTTGTGTCGTCGAAGTTGTCCCGCGATGAATACGGCGGACGTCTCATCATCAGCAACCGCGGCATTAAGTTAAGGAAGACTCGTTTCACCCACGGAGACATTTTGTGGGTCGATGGGGAGCTGTAACAAAAACGTAAGCCAAGCTCTTGAGAGTAAAATTTAAAAATTTAGGACTGTTTTCATAAAAAACTCAACTTTCATTAAATTTTGAAATTTTATTAAAATATGTCATATATTAATACTCAACTGAAAAGAAACCATATATAGTAATCAAAACTGAGCTAAATTGACCAAGCACACAATTTGTATTACAAGTGTTCAGATTCTTTGAAAAATTCTACATATAGGAAAATAAATGTTCTGGAAACCGTAATATTACACGTCTTAAGACCTAGTTTTGTTTTGTAAACAACTTACTGTGATACAATATAGAATGAATATTCGACCTGAAACGTAGTTTCTACAATTTGAGTGTTTCTACATCTTGAAGCCTGGTCTCAAACTGGGGTGAAACACGGGGAACTGAACACAAGCGCCGCTGATCTAGGCAGCATAGCAATACACTGCTCTCGCCTGACGTCACACGAACGTACAAGCTGGCTCTTCGTTTGAATACGTCACACGGCCCGAAGTTGTCTTCCCCTGCACTATTCAGACACAGCTATCCTGTCTTCCACAGTGCATTATTACACCCGCTTAAGTCGTGAAGACAGAGATTTTCAAACACAATGATAGCTTCAATAGGAAGGAAGAAACAAAGTAGTTAAATAAAGCTTGGCCTCCAGCATTATACAAAGCACGCAAAAAACATAACCGGAGACAAATTCAAAATCTTACGCCAGCTTCAGCTACAATAAATACCAGCCCTTCGACAACAATTGACAACAATGGAAGCCCATACTTTAAACCAGCCCATGCAGCATCCAAGTTAATAAACAAAGACCAGACCCACCGTCATATGCCCATACATACTAAGCATATAAAACCTGTGAATCAAACGGCTCCGATCAGTTCGCCGATAGTAGCAGAGTACTGCGGTTATACCACTGATGAAGTTCGACGCAGTTTCGAACGAAACGTATGGAAGAAGAATTTCCACTAGACCACACCCCACAAGCGCGAATATTCATTCTATATTTCATAGCACCGGCTGTGAAAGCTTACGCAATTTGATCAACTTATTGTAATGTAGATAACAATTGGAACAGTACTTAATGTCACACAAATTCATTAATAGGTAAATTAATTCGATTTGAAGCTGTGTAACAAGTGCACGATGGGTTAGAATAACAAGAAACATACCAGTACAAATGATAAAGTTTAGATCGCACTGTATTAAAAAGATCTGATGTATTACACATCACATTATCACATGGATTTCTCTATCCTTGTACTAACTCTTCTTATCAATTCTTATTCCTCTAACGTCTTCTTAGTCGGAACAAACATTTGTGTAAAATATCTTATTGCTAATTTTCTTGTAGGTGCAAGGGGAATATAGTGGGCTTTGAGCGACAGTTAAATCTGTTAAAGCTGATCGATATATGAAGGATTTGAAATCCATTCTCTTGCCATGGCCTAGATATAAAAAGGTGAATAACAACCTTCCATTTGAGAGAAGTATAAGTATTGCAAAACTCACACAAATAACAATGAATATCTTCGAAATGATTCACTCCACAAAAAAATGCATTTGAATGAATTGTGTTTTAATGAGATCTACATTTTTTGTACAGTAAGAGTTAGCCTATCTCTTAACGTTTGCCAGTTATGCAAAAGTCATGAGGAGTAATCCGGATTACATGGGCTATAGCCAGAAAGTTCAAAATATATACCTATTTCATTTGTGATAAAATATCTTTAAACATATGGCATTTTAATCAATCGTTAAAACCATTTTTGAGAAAATCTATATTTTCCATATAAAGGTAATTTGGGACGGAGGAATTTTCTTCAAAATCTTCATGTCGCATCTGTAAAAAATACCAACTTCGGTTTTTAGCCAACTTTTCGTTTTCGAGTTATGCTGTTCAAAGACACAGACATTTTTCTAAGAATACTTTTTTTATGGATTCAGGTGCTTAAAACATATATTTCTGGTGAAATTTCGACATCGAAATGTTGGGTGTGATACAATACTTCCCCTACTTAGTATACGCGGTAGAGAAAGTAAAACGAAGGTAAAGTTTAGCATTTGAAGGACTTTGTAAAACTGTCCCAAGAATCGGAATGATTTTAGATTTAAAGGATATATATCACCCAATTAAAATTAAAATTAAAATAATAACTTAGCATTAAAATAACGCATTGATTGGTTGAGAATGTCCAGGGAAACAGTAACAGTGGATTCTCAACGGGAGAAACATTGCAACAGGTTAGTAGTGACGTGGCTAGACGCTACCTATGTCGTTAACATAAGTCGCTTGCAGTCGTGCATGTAATATATACAATGAGATCGAGGGTAAAGATAACCTACTAAACCTAGTGAAAGATGAATACAGCGACATATTGCATGTATTCATAAATTATACAAATAAAAGGTATTTTCCATTAATATGAATATAACCATACATAAAATAATACTAAGAATGCGTGCAGTAAAGGAAAAAAATATTTGTGACATTGTGATACTGTTCATATTCTTTGTGACAATGAATACAAATATTCATTTTTACTCCTCTACTACGTTTAGTAAAGTAGAGTAAGTATTGTACTCAACCCAAAAATTCGATGTCGAGATTTCACAGGAAAAATGTTTTGAGGCCCCCTGAATAAAAAAAGCATTTTTAGAAAAAGGTTCGTGTGTGTGTGTGTGTGTGTGTGTGTGTGTGTCTATCTGTCAGTCCGTCTGTGCACAGTATATCTCAAAAACGAAAAGTCGGTGAAAAAATAAAGTTTAGTCTTTCAAAGATGTAACAGGAAGATTTTGAAGAAAATTGTTCCACCCTAAACTGTCCTTTATATGGAAAATGTTGATTTTCTTGACAATAGCTCTAATGATTTTGATTACAATGCCATATGTTTGAGATATTTTTATGATAAATGAAATGAATATCTTGAATTTTCTGGCTATAGCCCATGAAGTCCTATTTACTCCGGATGAATTTTGCATAACTGGTAAACCGTAAGAAATAGGCCAAATCTTACTATACAAAAATGCACAATTTATGTCTGAATAAATTTGTTTGTAGAGTGAACCACTTCGGAGATATTTCTTGTTATTTGTGTAGGTTTGGAGAACATATCTCTGTCAAATGGAACAACGCCATTCATTTGTTATATGTTAACCGTGCAAAGAGAACGTAATTTGAAAGCTTTAAAAGATTTTACTATCGCTCAAAGTCTAATGTATTCCCATTTTCTCCTTGTACCTGCAAGAAGATAAACAATAAGATAATTTCTGCAAATGTTTATCTCAATTAACACGAAGAAGATATAGGAATAAGAGTTTTTAAGAATGGTTAGTACAAGAGTAGAGAAAGTAATGTGAGTGCAACACATCAGATTTTTAAGTTTGCAAATAAGAATGATTTATTCTCCTTCAAACATAATCTATATTGGGAAGAGCTTGTCTACATCACATCATATTACGTGAGTGTGGCACATTTAAACCAACTATTTCCTTTATGTGACTTAACATTTTCTCTAGAACCTTCTAGTTCATTTCGAATGGTACTCAGTAGAATAACCAAATTATTTTTAGAAACTGCTTGAAATTGCAATTTTCGAGTTTTCAGGAGGGGATTCCCTCCTCCCTCTCCCTTTCTCCCTCTCTCTCTCCCTCTCTCTCCCTCTCTCCCCCTCTCTCTCCCTCTCTCTCCCTCTCTCTCCCTCTCTCTCCCTCTCTCTCCCTCTCTCTCCCTCTCTCTCCCTCTCTCTCCCTCTCTCTCCCTCTCTCTCCCTCTCCCTCTCTCTCCCTCTGTGTTTACGTGATGTAACATGTTTTTCTTTCATGCTTCGTAGCTGTTGCTCTTTATATTCAGGTAGCCACTCTTATAATTTGTTTTCCTTCATTCAGCATATAATTAATATTCCGTAAATCAGGAGAAAGATACCCATTGCCATAATCTACTACAAGTGCATCTGCTGCAACTGTGTTATGCATGATTTGTTTTCAATCGTAGCATACTCCCTGCCTACTGTAGCCACTGCAGCATGACCTACCACAAACAGGACAAGTTGTTGACTAACTCAGATAGCAATCTACGCTTTGTGCACCACTAACTTGACGAATGTTTGGCTAAACTCCGGGCCATAGTTATGACATCTCCTTCGTCACATGCTTGTCCTGCAAAACTGGCCTAAGTCGTGGCGCAGTATTAACGGCCCAAGTTCTGTGTAATTGCCTTCTTGGGCTAATAGATGCAGTGGTTAAAATGCACCTTATCCCTCCCATGTCTCCATCACATAGTTCTCATAGTGGCTTGACCAAAAGGTGATCTTCTGTGCCTATCCCCCTGATGGGGCACCCTTCACGAGGATAAATGAGGCGAATAGATAAAAAGGGTAGGTGGAACGTTGCCATGACAAGGCAGAAGGCTGAATCCATTCATTTTCCCAGTTAGAAGCACTCCGGCGGAGGCTGCCTCAGCCTCCTCTCCCACCCTTTCGGGTTCGTGCTCGCAGTGGGGGCGCGGGACTTGGAAACTCGCTCTCCTACCCCATAGGGTTTGTACCACCCGATGGAGGGCCCGGAAATCCTTAAGTTTGCCTTCCAATCCGAGGGTGGAAATTTCCAAAGCGCATTTGTTCCCCCTACTGTGCTGCTACCACGACGCTCGCCGACGCTTTCAACCCTGAAAGAAACCTATCGGGATGTAGGGTGAAATGAAATGAATTGTGTAACGAAATATAGGAACAGGAATTTCGGAGATATTGGAAATTCTTCCCAGCATTCGCCTGGCGAACCGGGGAAACCTCCAAAAACACCACGGGTCAGGAAGGTCGGCTTAAAAATATTGAGGAATGTATTTATTTATACCAGCTCCAGCTTTTTTAGGACATCATGATGTGCCACCCAATCATGAAAACCGCATAGAAGTCAATTATTTTTAATGCTAACAATAAAGATATCTCTTTTATAAAAAGCTCAAATATCTTGCATAAGGTGAAAACCACTAAACTAGTTCAACCAGAGTTTAAGTACGGAAGGGAACTGAAACGAGTTCCATTAATTGTAGCAAGCAGTTCTGTAAATGTAAAGTTGGCTCCGGATGTTAAATTGCTTATGCATTTTACTATTCAACTATAGAAGCACAAATGTTTTATTCAAAGGCAATAATGACACAATGACACGACAGCAATGAAGTTCAAAAAAGACTTCACATGATACATTCACAAGACGTTCTATACTAAGGAAAAAGTCGCAAGTATATTATGGTGCTCCATAAACACTTATTTTATGCAATCATAGCATTATAATGGCTTATTATGACGGCATAAAGGTGCGAAATTGCCAAAAATTGCCAGTGCCAGAGAATGAATAACGTAATTACAATGGCAACCGTGGCTAAGAGGAAGACAGGGCAATGCTAACACTGATACATGGCTAACATTGTACACCATCATGATAAAACTATTTTGTGTGAACTCAACAAGTAATGTTTTGGTTGTTTAGAGTATGAATGTATTAGGTGATTATGGTTTTACTTCACTGGACTAGAACTACGCCATTACAGTGCGCGCTGCAGCCTGTCTTTCCCGTTAGCCATGAATTGCAACTACTGCGTCACTCTGCCTTACTTCTTTAATATAACATTGTACCATCTAACTATGAGCTCTGAATGACCCTTCTAAATATCTGCCCCTTTTGACTAATTCCTATCCGCCGGATCTTTCAGGATAGAGCAAGTTCACATTAAACAACACGTGCATAACAAACAATTTATTAAAATGGTTAAAAACATAACATAGAATTATGCTAAGTAAAACCTTGCTAAATATTACATTAAACCTGGTGAATGTAACAGTACGAGAACCACCAAATCATGTACACAATTCGAACGTTACAACCCTCAATGCTTGAACAATCTCTCAACAAGTTTCCTGTTCTCATAAGTCATTAAAGTCCTGTTAATGTTTTTCTTTGGCGTTAACAGCTCTTCATTCTTACAATTCCTGACAGTTAATGCTAGTTTCATTTTCTTTCCCATACCACCTTTAAAACTTGTCTTTACTACATATAACACTTAAAACTTGACCTTCACTATATCACATTTTAAACTGGATCTTCACTATATAACATATTAAAATTTGACTTTTCCTCCATATATTCTTCACCATCTTACTACAACCCCTGAATGCTCCTATACTATGGCGGAAAATGTTTAATATGGAATTACACTCTCACTGATTACTTATCTTGGTAGAGTTCTTTAATACCATCGGGAGTACGCCGCTGGTTCCCTGAGCTGCATTACATTCAAACCGTTGTCTTCGAACTCCTGGTTTGGCCAGATGAAGATCCCTTTAGTCACCACATATATACTAGTCGACTCCTTGTGTACTTAACTTGTGCCGAACTTAATCCGAACTTATGCCGAAGACCAGACTGCCCTTCCGTCTTATATACCTGACGGCTACTGCTGCATACGTCAGCCACTCCACCCTCAGGACATACCCCCTCTGGTTGTTCCCAAGCCTATAATAATTCCTTCTATGTTAACCAACAGTATTACTCTTAATACCGTTACACTACGCAGCAATGACATCATCACCGCCAAAACACATTTTTCTCCAATAAGTGCCTGTATGAAAACCTGAAATCGTCACTCTCGCAAACTAGCGCATTTTTCGTTTCTCCGTCCATAAAACATTTCATATTCTTTTTCGTAAACATTTTTTTTATTTTTCTGGAAGTAATAAACTCTCAGCACTCTTGCCTTTGTTAAAATCTCAAGCGAAATATACTCCATATTTTCAATAGTTGTTTCATAACCTTCCATTTTCTTCTGTAACTGCTGAAATAAATGAAACATCTGTTTAGCAACCATACCACGTCATACATCTCTGCTCTATGATACATTATAAAGTTTACATTTATCAAATTAGATATTTTAATGCTAGAATTGCATAAAACGTTATTGTAACACGCGTATAATCTTTTCATTGCGGCACGTGTAAACATTTGCGCATTTATCTTCGCTCACGTGCTAAGCATATACTAGTTCATCCAGTCAGATTATTCTCTAGTTGCATACATAACTATTTCTGCACACGTTATGATGCTCACGTGTCTCCTTAGTAATTATTTCAAGTTAAGCTAGACATGCCCTGTCCAGCATGCGGAAACAGAATTCAAACATTTATTGGCGGTGATAAACTTTCACATGTAAAGAAAGCAAGATATGCAACAGTTCAAGCATACAGTAAATGAGGCTTAACATGGAATATTTCCAAAACGGTTCTCTACAAAAGAGTTTATGTGATCAAATTGTGTACTTTAACGACTACATTGATTTCTGCAGTAAGCTTTTGTTTATCTTCTATGACCTTCTTGAAATAAAAGGACTATACAAAATTCATTCAAATAAGGGAAATAAAATATCTATAAGGTACCCATGAAAATTCAAAATATACATTCTGTCTCTCATATACCTTATTAATCATATGAGGCTCTAAACGAATTTTTGTTTGAGAAGCTTAAATAAAATAAACATTTTCTTCACATAAAGAATTACGAGTGGAGTGATTTTCAGAAATCTTCGTGTTGCAACTTTGTAAGACGCTGAACTTGATGCCAAATGCGGCGACACGTGAATCCAAAAAGTATATTTCCGGTGAAATGTGAAATATTGCTGAAACACGCCTGTCTCTTTAGGAAACTATCCATCACTCGCCGTAGTTTACGTTGAGAAGTGCTGAAAATTTGCTGGAGGATATTTTGGTTTAATTCTTACACTTTGTCTTGCACACTTTATATTTTAAGTTACCACAGAGATAGAAATTACGGGGTTAGCTTGGGGGAACCGAGGAGGCAACACTAATAATTCTGTCCTGAGACACTTTCAATTGTTGTCATCGAAAGATTGGCTGTGTGAGCTGTTGCAGACTCATGTTGAGAGAAGGGAAAATGACGTTCCCTGTCTGTTAATTATCTAAAAGAAAGGGAGTGGCAAAATTGTATTCGCGTATGTAAGGGCGTCAACTGTTGACTAGAAAAAAAAGGTGGCTCAATAACTCAGAACTGGGGTAACTTAAAACAAAGTGTACAAGACAACAAGCACAGCCTAGAAGAATTAAAACAAAATATTCGGCAGGAAATTGCCAGCATTTCTCAATGTAAACTACGGCGTGTATAAACAATGACAGTAGCTAGTTTGGGAATCTCCTCTCAAAAAGTTGGTAAATAAAGTATTTAAAAGTATATTCAGAAACATTGTATGCTTTCATCCGCACCTTCCTATGATAGCAGCAGGCGGCAACGAGCGCCGAGGACGCCGACAGGCAAAACACCGTGCAGTCCGTTTGGAAGTTTTGCTCTTAGTATTAGAATGTAGTATTAGAATGAGCTTCCTGTATATGAAGAAAAGAAACAAAAGAAAAATTAAGGTTGGAAATATGAATCAATTTAACAATTGATCAAGCAAGATGAAGTAGACACTGTGGAAACCGATAGCTTGTAAATATTTTACATACGATGGCTCCGGTGGGAAGATAACCGTAGTGTTAAATATAACCGGAATTAGTACTTAGTGTGGTTAGCAACTTTTAAACGTCTTTTAAGTGTATTTTTCAAATAGAATAGTCCATGTATGTAATAATAAAAACGATTAAAAGCTTATGGCTGTAACATTAGTGCCGGTCGCAAAACTAGCACTAGTGGTTTGGCTGCAACGAATGCGGGAGAACAAACTTCCTAGGCATGTCATGTCCAACCAAGATCATAATATTTCGGTAAAAGGCTTAGACCGGGGACGAGTTTGGAATCTTCACATCCGCCCCTATTTCGTTGAATATTTACATCAAGGGAATATGTGTTTCCCCAATGTGAAAACTGTGGAGTCTTTATGACATTAAATAACTGTAAGACGAAATACAAGGCACAAAAGTTTAAAATGGCCACTAAGCGGCTAATCTTTCAGCCAAGTACGGTTATGAAATTTTACAGCCGCTATCATCTAGTCAGACATATCTTTTAGGCTAGAATTTCGCTCGTGAACGAAACTTAAGGTTCACATGTGTTTTAACTTTGACTAAATAATCTTAGGCAGGAAGTCATTTTTGTCGTTCGCTGCTGACAGATGCAGGCTGCACAGCATTTCTTGAATTTGAAATATTGTTTATGAGAGGTTTAGAAATTTAAAAATAAAGCATCGGCCAATGTTTCACTCTTATTTCTGTGAAATAGCAGTTATAACTACCAATATGATAAGATTTTTACAAAAATAGTTAAGAATAAAAATAATAAAAACGTTTCCTAAAACATTATTCAATTATTTTTATACTGTACATGAATGGGGGTAAATGAAAATAATTAAATCACCATTTTAGATTTAAAATAGTAATGGTGAATTAGTTGGTAAGTCAGCTGGTTTACTTTAAGTTAAATATATCAGTAATCATTTAAAAAATGTGGTATAAATCAAATTACAATTAAACCCAACTTCAAATTATATTTCAGCAATAATCGGTAATAAAATATATTGTGATCAATTACAGTACACATTATTGAGCACACACATTATATGTACACTAGGACTATCTGGGAGTACACATCTGAAAATGTGATTTTCTAAAGTTTTCAGCCAATTTAGCTGAAAAATATCTACGTTAAAGAGTTTTTAACTTCAGTGTGATATGTCTTGGTTTCAGTCATGAAATTTTAAATCTGGATTTCAGTATCCTGTGCCAAATGCTCCACACTATGCAGTTTTAAAAATTCCATATGCGTCATAATTTTATCAAACTTAGTTCAAAAGAAAATAACTTTTAAATTCACTCATTTAAAATTTCTAGTTTTGTTTAAGTTTTGAATAGCTTTAAAAAGTAATACTTTAAAAACAGTTCAAAATAAAACAAATGATGACAGTTTTAGTTTTTTTTTTTTTTTAATTATTTTGGGGGAGCTACATGACAAAGTACAAGCGAACTGGATGAAAACTGCATCATCTGAAACGTTTTCAAAACGTGGATACAGTGAAAATATAATTTTCAAAAACATTAAATTTCAAAATGTAGAACATTTTTATTCTGCATTTTAATACAGATTATATAAATGTAGATATTTGTAACATAAAAAGTCGAAAAACTTTTTGAATTTATGGCGCCTAGGCATGTTTAAAGTCATGAAATACAAATGTCAATTTTAGCAAGATTTCTACTAAATTTCGGCTGTGTAGTCCCTTAACCAGTCAGAAGAGAATCGGGTGTAACAATATCAGTATCTCTAACCACTAAAGCGCTATAGGTACATATTTTCAGGAATTGTGTTAATACAGGAACAGTAACCACAGTACCAACAGTCCAATCGAGAATGGATAGTCCCGTAATTCAGTCATAACACCTCCAACTAAGGAACATATTTGCGAATGTGGTTCCTCGATGTTAAACATCGGTGTCCATTCTCTAAATAAAAATCTCTGAATATAAACATGTTATTATAAGAAAGCTTCTTTTTACTTCAGTATGCCACATGTTAGTCTCAATTATGGAAATGACATACATCCCCAGGTTTTGCTCACCCGTAAAATGTTATTATATAGAATGCCATCTGCTGTCAGTTACTGTAAATGGAGAACAGCCTTGAGTTTATTGTTGTAGTTGCAGGCAATAGACATAGTAGTGGCACAGTGCCAGCAGTTTGTTTGTAGTCTGGTAATTAATTCTGTTGACATTATATTAGTTTAGGAGAGGAGATTAAACCCGTAGACATAACTTTTGGCTTGTCATTAAAGAGAACCAAATGTCACTGCGGACAAGTTATGAGCTGAGTCTGACTGCAGTCCACATACAAAAAGGTTCGATTCGCCACTCTCACATGACTGTTCCTACCCATTACAGCTCCATAGGACATTACATTATCCACACAAAAAGTGGTCCTTCTATTTCCTGCGTTACTCGTGATAAATTTTTTCTTTCTCTACTGGTAAGTAGAGGAAGTATTGTATTCCACCCAAAAATTCGATGTCGAGATTTCACCGGAAATATATGTTTTGAGAACCACCTCAATCCGAAAAAAAGCATTTTTAGAAAAAGGTTAGTGTATGTGTGTGTGTGTGTGTGTGTGTGTGTGTGTGTGTGTGTGTGTGTGTGTGTGTGTGTCGGTATGTCTGTGTCTGTAGACAGCATAACTCAAAAACGAAAAGTCGGCTAGAAATCGAACTTGATATTGAAGTTTAATGTCTTTTAAGGATGCGACACGAAGGTTTTAAAGAAAATTGCTTCACCCCGAACTACCCTTTACATCGAACATTTTTCGAAAATTTTGATTTTCTTGAAAATGGATCTAACGATTTTGATTAAAATGCCATATATTTGAGCTATTTCTATTATGAATGAAATATATATCTTGAATTTTCTGGCTATAGCCCCTGTAGTCGTATTTCCTCTGCATGACTTTTGCGTAACTGGTAAACCGTAAGAGATAGACCAAATCTTACTATACAAACAATCTAGATTTAGCTAAAATACACAATTTATGTCCAAATAAATATTTTTGTAGAGTGAACCACTTCGGAGATATGCCTTGTTATTTGTGTGAGTTTTGGAGAACCTATACTTCTGTCAAATGTAACATCGTTATTCAATTTTTTACATGTTAACCGCGCAAAGAGAACGGAATTTGAAAGCTTTAAAAGGTTTGACTATCGCCCAAAGTCTACTGTATTCCCATATTTTCCTTGCACCTACAAGGAAATAAGCAATAAGGTAGTTTCTGCAAGTGTTTATCTCAACTAAGACGAAGAAGATATAGGAATAAGAGTTTGTAAGAATAGTTAAAACAAGAGTAGAGAAAGTCCTGTGAGTGCAACTCGTCAGATTTTTCTTTTCTTTTTTTTATATAAATTTAGATTTATTAATATGTTCCATTACATCAATTGTACTACTGCATGCTAGGTTTTACGTAATACAGATAATACATAGTATGGTTAATTAGAATTATGTATAGTGTTTACATTGTTTATCTTGTTTTACACTTAAGAACTAGTGTACCTGACCTATGCCTATGTTTGTTTACAATACTACCTAAATGTGATCAAATTGAACTCACTTTACACACTAAGAACTCCCTTAGAAAGTTTTTAAGTATATCTTTCTTTTGAGTTGGCCTCTGATATCCTTTGTTAGATACACTATCTATAAATTTTGCCTTTCCTTATTTGTTCTATTCTATTACAATGGTAAAGTATGTGGTCGACATTTTGCTCTCCTGTGTTGCACGGGTAAATTGCATTATCTATAATTTTGAAGCGGGGGTTGTATGTTTCCCGTGTTGTCACCATCGCAGATGAAACATGTGACGGGAACTTCTCCCGAAAACCATATACTCGAAGAAAAACAGTCAGGATTCTCGGAGTGGGCGTTTCGAAAACATATTTGTCCCCTTAGGTCGTTAATTTTAACGAGGGTGGATGTTTTCGAAACTAAAAGGGCAGGAATCTGTGTGGTCCAGATGGGAAGGTGCGGGGGAAGCACCAGAGCTAGAATTAGGGGACTTCAGCGGTGTGACTTGGAGGATGCAGACGCGAAAAGATGTGTGATAGGAAGACTCCGCGAACAGGCAGTGCGGAAATTAGTTACCTCGGGGATTAGAATTTCATCAGGGAAATACCGGTTACAAAGGACAAGAAATTATATACAACCTCGGAAATTGTTCTCCGAGAATTCTGGTGCATTTTGGGCAGATGTCACGATAAACACAATAAATCAGAAGTGCGGTACAGAAAATTTTTTCGTCTTCCTTGTTGGACACACAAAGGTCCTCCGTGACCTTTATTACACCCTGAGATCGAACCAATCTGTTTCCACACATCCCTACATTGACCCTTAGTATGTGTAGCCGGCGATAAGCACGAGACGCCGATTACGAGCAGCCGAGGAACGAAGACGACGACGTTCGGCGCCCGATGCAAACATTTGGTTTCAATTTTAACCTCTCCTGAACTGCGGGGAAAATAATTTTATTCTCTCCTTCGGAGGTTATTTCCCATTCTCTCGCTTCCATTTTTCCAGTATTATATGGCTTAGTTCCTGTTTTATTACAATTTCTGGTATTCTGCTGCATGAAGTCGTCATTTTACAATTATAGATATACAGCCAACAATCTGAAAATTGCGAATATTTCAAGTCAATAAGAGTTCGCTTATACCGAGTAAAGCACTGAAATTTTCACTTGACTAAAAGGTGTTATTTTGACGTAATCGTAATCCTAACAAAAGTGAAATCCGTTATGCAATATCATCTTAACTTTATCTTATATCTACTGATAGAATACTTAGCTATCATCCGTTATCCGTTATTCCGTTATCTACTGTGCCATCTGATTTCTCTTTCTTTCCCCCTTTTTCCAAATCTTCCTCTTTTGCATATATTCTGTAAAAAATTGTTTTCTTGGGATAAATAGAAATATCAAAGAAATAAAAACGTGTAATTGCTTTCCATATATTTTAGGTTTGTCTACACTGTATATCCAAAAAGTGTGCACTACTTTTATTAAGAGCATACGGTGCTCAATCTTCTTTAAGACATCACTGAGAATTAAGTTAGATGCAACAACTCAAGATAAATATTTGCTGCTGTCAAATAAAAAGGTTTGTCATTTCTGTTTCTCTTGATGTTAACTTTGGTTACATTTTGCAGTGCAGAAATGAAATGTTTATGTTGCTTTATTGTCATAAAATTATTTGAAGCACAACCCTGTGTAACTAGAAGTATTCTCCTGGGATGTATATTTTAGCTGAATGCACCATAGACATTCGCTTGTGTAAAAGCAACCAAACGTTATAAAAGGATAAATTTACTGTACCCTTTATGTTCTGAAACATTCCATGTAGAATGGATACATACGAACCACTTCAATTGAGATTATGTTTTGTTGTTTTCATTCGACAGAACGGCTGAGTGCTAATCCCTAATGACAAATCCTCATTACAGCCTTTGTTGTGCCGCTCTATTCACCCGAAACAAAGGCACAGCGTATGGCAATCAAAGATAGTTGTAGTTGTTACGTATTTCAAATCGGTGCTGCCATACAATATACATTGTGCCTTTGTTGCATTCTGTGTCAGAGTAGAATCCAGGTGTATTGCCTTTAAATGCCTACTTTGATGTGTATTTTATCGCCCTTTTGATGCAATGGATATGCAGATAATCGGATAGCTGGAAGGAGGGCCCCTCCCCAACCACCAGAGCTCAGGCCTGCACGTAAGCCACTAATAGGCCCTTTGTGACCTACGTGAGCCTGGCAGGTAAAGATAAAGGGGAGACCAGAAGGGCAACTAGATGCAACAGTCAACCGCACGACAATGCACGCAAGCAAGAGCATTGTGCCAAGGATTTCAGAGTGACACCAACTCGGACGCTGATGTGAGCCAGCCTGCGCTATTATTAACCCGATAGTCCTGGGAAATACCCTTCCAAGAATGGGCACCAAACGGGCACGCAGGCATCAGGGAGAAATCTACATAGTGCTAACGCTACCGTCCCGGCGCAACGCAACAATCGCTATCGTCAGGTAATACAAACCTGAAATTACTTAAGGTGAGAAAGATGAAAGGAAATTATGGGAAGAGAAATGTATGATAAAAGAGCAAGCATTCACCTATCAACCCGAAAAAAAAAACACGAAAGAACCCAACAGGAATCGAACCTGGGACCTTACGAGTACGAGCCACACATGTTACCGCGGGGCCACCTCGCTTGCTGCTATTGCAGGTTTGTTTATTTATTATTTATTTTACAACATTCCTTGAATCAGAGCTCATAAACTGGGAGCAATACAAATAAAATAATGCTGGACAAATAGATGTAAATAAATTTAGCATACAATACTGAAACAAGAAAGAATAACATGCACAAGATGTATTTTTGTTGGTATCAGTTATTCGGAGAAGCATCCCAACATCAAAAAAGTGAAAAAGTTATATATGAATAAGGGTCTGAAAATCGTTTGTTAGAGACTTGCCTCTTCGCTGAAATGAATAGTAATTGATGAATTAAACTGTTGCCGCTGATTGTTTGACTTTTTTCGTTGTTTGTTGTAGCGCACAGAAGGCAGAAGAAATGAATTCTTCGTGATTTGGTCCCAAACCCGACAGATAGCATAAGACGCATTGCAGCAACGGAAGACGTTAGAAATTTCCATGAGAATCTTCTGTGCCCCTATCAGCTTCAGTGGGTGCAAGGATTGAATGTGAAGGACTCAGAGTCAAAAACTTTCTGATATTGGTTGTTATAACACTGTACTAAGGAGATATACCTCTTCTGCTGATGTGGCTGGGTTTACTGGCGGTGGTATCATCAATGTTCATAATATTCATAACTGGGTCTATAAAAACCATCATTTAGTTCGACAGGACAGACATCAACTGAAATCCTACCTAAACGTTTGGGGAGGAATCATATATGATCACCTTAGTGGTACCTATTTTTCTGCGTGCCTGAATCCAGAGAGGTATGTTTGCTTTTAGGAAATAAGATACATCATTTCATTGACGATGTGCCTCTGAACGTCATCCAACAAATGTGGCTTTTACATGATGATACGCCAGCTCATGTCAGTCTGATAGAACGTAACGTCTTGAATCATAAACTTCCGCAAGAGAGAATGGCAAGGGAGATTCATTACATAAACTGCTTGATCTCCTAGTGTGAATTCAGTGGATTTCTTCGTATGGGGATATTTAAAGTCTACCGAATATTGACCAGATATTTACAGAGAGTGTAACCGCACTGAATTTGATCAAATGCGAACTAAATACTCCAGAAATTAGCAACAGAGTGTGTGATAAGAAGGAACGCAAGCTTAGGCCATATCAGGAGGAAGCCACTGGAACATCTTTTGTAATTTTCAAATTTGAGCTCTAACTCAACAATAGTATTTTCAGCCTCAAGTTCATATGAGCTTGTTTTACTGCGTTGATGTTGGGAGAACGTCTCTGAAATATTTGAACCAATAAATGTATATCCTGTATGAACACTAACAAATTAAAACGATGAGACCAAAAACGAATTCTGATATAATACAATAGCACTAAGAAACCGTTTATCCAGCATCGGCGTTTGACAGATGCTGGATAAACGGTTTACTGTACAAATTAACGACAATGAATATTCCGCAACGTTTAACAAGATGGATAGCAAGTTTCCTGACAGACCGAACAGCTAGAATAAAAATAAAAGGAGAAATATCAAACCCGATCTATATGAAAGCTGGAACACCACAAGGAAGTGTCATATCTGGACTATTGTATATCCTATACACCTCCGATACCCCACAGCCAATTTACCCTTCAATTCAACTTTCCCAATATGCTGACGATACCGCTTACTGGAGCACACACACACAAATATTAGCGGCAAAAAACAGACTCCAACAACAACTAAAAGTATTCCTAAAGTGGACGAGAAAATGGAGAATCACAATCAACGTACAGAAAACCCAAGCAATAACCTTTCGGAAAAAAATAAAAGAGAAACACAAAAACGTAACTATAAAATTTAACAACGAAGACATAATGTGCCAAAAAAGCATTAAATATCTAGGCATCAAAATTCATCGCTCCCTTACAATAAAACCACACTACCATGAAGTTTTAAAAAAAACCAGAGCCATACTTGGAACAATAGCATATCTCGCCAAACTCAATAAACGAGGCCTCTCTCCAAAAATACTTCGTCACCTTTACATCGCCCTCATTCGTCCAAACTTAACATACGCCGCAGTAGCCACCATGCCTCTCATCACACCTGATTCAATGAAGAAAATACAATCTTTTGAAAGGAAATGTCTACGCATCGCATACAAACTTCTACCCAATTTTAAAAACAGCAACATCTATAATTATACCAGACCCATGCCTATTGATCAACACATAGCAAAACTCATGCTCAGATACATACATAACGCCCATACCAGACCATACAGACGAGGATTGATCAATACAGCCCAAAAAATGAAAACCATTCGACCAAATCAAAATGAAAAAAATCCGCCATTACTCACTCTTATCCACATCTACGACAAACAACAAGAAGACCAACAACAACTACAAGACCTCCTACAATATTTATCAAACATATAAGGAAAAAAAAAACATCAATTTACCAAACAAATGACAACAAACAATAAATAAAAAACTAACAAGAGCCTGAAGCAGCAACAAAAAGAAAAAGCACTAAGCAAACAGCAAAATCAGCCTTCTTGGGTAGCGACGGCAGCAAGATGTGTGACCTGGGAAAAAAAGAAGCATCAACAAAAAGAGAAAATGTACCACCCAAACTGATGGATCTCTGTCCCACCAAAAAAGAAAAAAACAAAGCTAGGCTGAAGAGGGGACATTCCCTAAGCAGCCCGGGCGTGCTTGCACGCCCAAACTCCATAATTAATTAATAATTGGAGAGAAACCAGAGCACGATACAAGAATTTCAAATAGGAAGCACCTTATGCACTCGGAAGTGCTGATTTTGTTTCCTTTAACAAGGTCACCTGTCGTCTAACTCTAAGACGAAATCGAGGAAGGTGGTGCCGCGGTAATCGGGAGGTCATGAATTCGATTCCTGCGCCTGATTTTCTTGCGATCAGTAAACTATAGGGATCATGTAATTTGCTGCCGTGTCTCCTAGGTCCAGTCAAACATGTCACCGCTCACCTCACTCCTCTCTCCCATAAGGTGCATAGGCACAGAAGATTTTCTATAGACCGTGGTGCTAAATTTCCCTCAGAGTCATGTCACACCTTATACTTCGACTCCAAGGAGAAAGTAGTGATGGCCTATCGTTGCGAGAGCTTGGCTGCGCACAGGCAGTGATAGTTGAACGTCTCAGTTTACATCCTGTGTACTGTAGAAGATTGATGGTCTTGTTTCACTTGCTTATGATACGAAACTTATGAAATGCAACAATAAGGAGGTGAATAGATACATCGAGAGGAACCTCTAATGAAAGAAAGATAGGGCATATAATTAATAGACAAGAGTGGAAACAGAGAAACAGTTAAAGGTTGCATTTTTAATTTCTAGCTTCTGTTTTAACTATTCAAAACCGCAGAGACCGAATAAAATGAGTCTACTGAAGCCTAAACCGAGTTCGGCTTTATCCAGCATTCCAGCATTCGAGAACAGATCGTACAGGTTCTCCTGTACGGTATGTTTATCTGCACAGCACCTAGTCACTTATTGCGACTCTATTTGTGCAGTATAGGAGTTTTGTCTTAAAGAATATTTAACGGAATAACCCCTCTAAACTTTCTCCGGGAAACTACCCAACCAAGATTCAAAAATTCAATTTAGAAGGCAGACATGGCATTGTTACATATCGGAAGTGAACCTAACATTCGACCCTTCAGTACCGACATAAAAGCTGTTGTACAGCAGCTACACAACTTTCTCTACCCTTTATCGTAATATGGTATAAAAGCGCACCATAACTTTACAGATACATCACACTCTATTGATGTTGTCACTTCCTAAGGTAAATAAGAGTGAGAAATTGTTTCATCGGCGCAGTGGCAATATACAAACAACCATTTTATTGACCATAGACAAGAGGCTGTTAGAAATTAGTCAGCCGTTTAAAGGAAGTAAACATTACATACTAAAGGGTCATCGAGAAGTCGCTCTGCAGCTCTCGTGTAACCAAGATACCCCTAGAAACGGGAATTCCGCTGTTAGCACAGGCTGTTGCGAGCCTAGAGTTACAACTAGGGAACGAACCTTCATACAGAGAACAATAATTTGCGGAGTTTGGACTATAGCAAGTGGGAGGAGGTCAGCTTGTCACATGATCACAACACAGAGGAGGCCAGGTACAGTTGACACACGAATGCTGTAGATAACGTTGCTGCATAACTTACTTCAATGCTGTCACCATGTACAGTAAAATATTCACTCCCAAATTCTTGTACAAGTTCAGTAATACCTGAATATTTCGATTTTCGTGCTGCAGACATTTTACTGTAGGGAACTAGTAAACACATTCGAGAGACATGCGGGCAGTGTGCTTTGTGCTGTCACTGTACTAGGGCAATGACGACACACTCTGCCCGTGTGGCAGGTAACTTGCGACCGCTTGGTATCGTGATAGCTGTATAAAAGTTCGAAGTCTAGCTATAACGTTCCACGAATTAAAAAAACTGATAGATTCACGTATACAATGAATGAAAATATTATTTAGTATAATCTATGAGTATCTACCGACGTTATTTCGAGCGTCAGTACCCGCACGTTGCGGAGGAAGTTGTTGATTACCCGTTATTTGTACAAGTTAATTAAGAAAAAAGCTACTTAACATTTCTTAAAATGTAAGAAAAAATAAAAAACAGCCACAGGCAGGGCCGTATTTACGTAAGGGCAAACCGGGCAACTGCCTAGGGCGGCACATTTTAAGGGGCGGCAAAATTACTGGAAAGCTGCAAAACAAACAAAAAAAAAAGCATAGACATTAAACATCAAGTTCCTTTTGATTCTGGATAAATTGATTGAAGAACTGCAGAGTTTCTTCCTACATGGAATTCAGTGAACCATTTATGTGTTTGACAAATCTAAAGATGCTCAGTCCACTTGAAATTCAGGAAGTATCATCCAGACTTCAGAAAGTCTACAGTTCGGATCTTGGAGATTCAGCATTTGTACTTGAATGCTTACACTTCAAAAGCTACATAGAAAAGAATGAAAATGCGACGCACTCTCCTACACAGCTGTAAGGTAACTGTCTAGAGAGTGTTTACCCAAACTTAAACATAGCTCTACAAATATACTTGAGCACTCTTACTTCCAACTGCTCAACTGAGAAATCATTTTCTGCTCTAAGACGCATACATAATTATTTAAGAACATCACAAGTGAAGCATCGTCTTAGTTATCTTGGTGTTCTTGCAATTGAATCTGACTTAGCAGTGAAAATGGACTATAACGAACTCATAAACTTGTTTGCAAATGGCAGGGCAAGGAGGAAGCCTCTTCTTGTTTAAACAGTATACATATGTTTTGACATCTAATATGGGCTGATGCCTCTTTAGTGTAAGTTCTTTCTATTAAGATGTTCCTACTTAAATTTTAACAACCTCACTTATGGTGTTTGCCACTCATACTTAAGTATCCAAACTAGTGAAACCATTCTCTATGTTGTGAAAATTTAAGTAATATATGTATTGCAAGTTGGGGGGGGGGGGGTAGCAAATGTTTTTTGCCCAGGGGCGTCAGAGGTCCTAAATTCGGGCCTGGCCACAGGTATACCAAAATAGTTAATGCTAAACCACCTGTATGACATTTATGCACATTTTAACAAGAAATGCAATTTGATTGTATTCAATTTTAACTAAACAAATATATAAGCTATCTTTACTGCTGATAAATTACTATGGCTATTAACAGACATCTAGTGGATGAGCCATTGACTGATATTCACAATTAAGATCAAATTTAACTATGAAGTAAAGAAAGAAATGAAAAGGAAAACGAAAGAAAGATACAAATAAATTGCCTCTGATTCGCTGAACAAGTTTCATCTCTCTCCGCACACCTTAGCATGGTTTACAATATTACGCGTATTATAACACCCTATACAACACAGACGAGTTAGACAAATTACACACAAGGATATGCAATCTATTTAGATACATCATTTCCTGATACAATCTGTATTCCTTTAAGTCTATAACAATGTGTAATTTCTAGTGTAAAACAGTTAAATTTCTTCTTTTTTCACTAAAAGTATGCAAGAAAGTTCGCTCAACATCGCACTACGTTATTGGTGCATGTTTAAAATAAACAGTATTGTCTACGCTATTGAACTGCTATTTTGTTTTTCACACTTCTGGAATTGAATCCTAAACAAGGGAAATGCACGTTCGTTCTATAACACAGTATGAACAGATTACTGTTGCCTTTCACATTGCAGTACCTTTGTACCCATGGCCTTCGTGAAATTAGTATAGGCTAGTAACAACCAACCTGAAAACGTCAACTAGGACAAAGGTTATCCTTGATTATAACTCTCTTGTAAACACTAAAAGAGAGCAACTTTCTTACAAATTAATCGGGTGCCCACCATATTCCTCATCGCCTTTCAACTGTTATTGTAAACAGAACCGAGACAAACACTGCTTGCGTTTGATGATTCCACGAACTGTGCGTGACTCACATTCGGGAGGTCCCGGGTTCGATCCCGGTTGACCGACCATTCTGACTTGGGTTTTTCCGTGGTTTCCCCCTGTCTCTAGGCCAATGTTCAGGTGGATTCTCTTCTCCACGGATTCCTTTCCCTTCATTTCTCAGTTCACTGATCCTGATTCCAAAGCCGCAGTCCAAGCTATAATATCAACAGACTATCCAAACACTACAAAAATATATGAAATACATAAAATATTAATCCAATTACAAAAATTACATAAAAAATATTTTTCCAATGGATTCCAGCTCATTGTGGGATAACTGGCAATGAACGAGCGGACATGTGAGCGAACAAAGGATCCAAAATGATTGATAAAGTAAAACTGAAAATTACATTCGTGTCATGTGAGCAAATTATAAATAATACATCCGCACTGAAATTTGAAAGATATCTCTCTTTTGAAAATTTCAGCTGGCAAGAAATGAAAAAAGAAGTCAGTTAAATCCCAAACTCAAGGGGATTTGACTCAATTGACTCCCAAGAAACTCAACTGTCCATATTTATCGTCTTCTTATAGGCCATGATTGTCTCGGTAAACATCTATACCAAGTAGGATTAGTAACTTCTCCACTAATCATGTTGTGTATTAACAAAGAAGACCTTTCACAGAATGACAGAAGTCATATTTAAGACCCTTGTCAAATGCTGAACTTACCTCCCTTGCAATGAAACTCTTACCAGCCTTGAATGACAACAGATGTTGAGAGGGTGAGCCAGCCGATTGTGGCGATGCGAGTGATGGCGTAGCGCAGCTGATTTTTGCAAATCACAAAAGGGCAATATCAAAAAAAACAGGTGATACCACAAAATGGATTTCAGTTCTGAAATTCGTGCTTAAAAATCTATTAGAATCATCTATTTTTGGTCAGCTGCAAATTTTAGTGTTGTACAGTGTAATGCTTATTAATACTTAATGCTATTTCATAAACTCTATCAAATATTGAAGAATTTCAGCTTATTTAGTTGTAAAGCCCTACATTGATGCTTATTTTTATCTCCTACTCGTGAGAAATATCTGCAATAGGCTGTCATGAGCAATCTTGTGTAACTGGTCGTTGCTATGAATAATAAACAGATCAGTGTAGTTAGTAATCTATTCCAGCTGAGAGAGACCATTCGTGGGCTTCCCGCCAGCAATGTGTTACATTCCATGCGAACCCGATTATGCAAATGTTTGCCTATTGATGCATTCAAACGACCTTTTGTTTCAATTTTTCTTCAATGAGGTGAGGCTACTTTAGCAGATGCTTCGATTGAAGTGCTCTATAGAGAGGCGAATTCGATCCGGCCATTATCTATTTTGTGGCCAAGTCGTTTGTTTAATGGAAATCGGGATCGCAGGCGTCATTGCGACCGTCTGTTGTTTCCAAATGGCTCCCATTAACTCCATTTGCACTTCATCAGATTTCATGGCCCACTATATTAACAAAACTGCAAGATCAGGTAACATTTTCCACCATTAAATGTCCCGAGTTGCTTTATTGATTATCCTACAGTATTACATATCACCTCTTTATTTCAGTAACATAGTGTGCTAAAACCTCCGATAAAAGAAATTTCGCTTTGCACTTTCTACGTATACAGAGACGGAAATTAAAACATTTTAACCAGTGCTTTTAATCTTGACTTGCAGTCACGGAATAAAGAGGGTTGCAAACTAATGCTTCACAACTTTCTATATGCTGTTTCTTTAAGATGTGTGAATTAAGGAACACAAATATGACTCATCCCCTGAAAATTATTGTGTTGCCGATGTATAAATTATGGCCTTTATGTTATATTCTGAACTTAGCGAGTGAGATGGATCCACTTAACATAGAAGGCTTGCATTTGGGAGGTAACAGATTGTAATCGGGGATCGCTCACTCTGAATACTGTTTTCCTGAATCGGTAGGCGAATGCTGAGGTTGTTCCTCTTCTACCATTACTTTCCTGTACTTATTTTTTTCACCATATTTCAGAGTTGAAGGACCAGGTGACCGTGCTCAACGAGTTGGGCTGGGCGATGTGTGGCATTTTGTCAAGGTGTCGTTCGGAATGCTGACGCATCCACCCTCCGTAGAAACCTGTCCCATTTCCCGGATCTGGCGGTCCTCCAAGTCTCTCCTTCATCCGTTGCTAGAAGTCGCATTCGAGGCTCAAAGGGCCACATTAACCTATGTGCAGTGCTCTGCATCGGTTCCAGAGGCCCCTCCGAAATGTGCACCTTCGTCTTGGACTTCCTTTGCTCTATTATACCTCCAGCTCAAACTTCATTAAATGTTTCGGTTCCTTTGAAGATCATGTTTCCTACAGTCATAACTTTATAGTAGTGCTAATATATGAAACAAATCATAAGTAAATTATTATAGACGAAAATTCGAGTTATATAACTTGATGGCTAAATTTGTGTGTGTGTGTGTGTGTGTGTGTGTGTGTGTGTGTGTGTGTGTGTGTGTGTGTGTGTGTGTGTGTGTGTGTGTGTGTGTGTGTGTGTGTGTGTGTGTGTGTGTGTGTGTGTGTGTGTGTGAGTTTGAACCTCTGTTATGGTGAGTTAACCAGATAAGTTTTTTTCTTAGGTTTTCTCTTATACCGAAAAGATGAATTACATAGCTTTAAGCTTTATGGTCTCCGGGTTCATTTGAGCGTTATTTCATCCATTTCATTCGTCGCCCGATATGACCTAGTCGGTTAGAGGACTTCAAAAAATCACATCGTATTAACATGGGGGGAAAAAGGAGGCAAAACTTAATGCTATAGTTGACAGCGCTCTATGATATTTCATTTGCAATTTAATCTGAAAATTGACAAAATGTATGCTAAAATAGTTGTTCAAAACACTAGTTTTATCGAAAGGTGGATTAGATAATAGCGCATAGCTGTAGCTGTATAGCTACTTGATTAGTTTGTGTATTTTCATGTGGATTAAGCCAGGTGTGGTGAAAAGATGCTTCGTGATTACCCCTTCTCTTTTGAAAGTCTAACCGTTCTGCTCATTTATATTTGAGATGCTTGTAAGGTGGCTCTGGCAGGTAACATATAACAAACACCCGAGACTCGAGAAGGAAGGCACTTCTGGCATGGCTTTATAATGTCCATCACATTACTTAAAGGGCACTTCATCTACAGTAACAACACTGTAATAAATAATAACTAAGGGGCGGATCAGCGTGGCAGGTTTATGTGAGATTGCCTTACCTTGTACTCCAGACTGTTAACGTTGAAGGAGAAAGGGTGACTCCAGAAGTAAACAACAGGCGCATGCCTGCAGCGCTCGTACATATTGTATTAAAAGAATGCTTATACTATGCTGCACATGACAATTGTTAATGTTTCTATTTCTTATACAACACTACATCTTAGGGGTATGTAAAGTGAGCACTACACAGTCTATCCATTGCAGTGGACAATAATATGCATGCGGAGGTTGTGGAACGTGAACTTTGTCCACTTCTCGCTTATTCAAAAGCTATATCATGAGAAACTGCTTTCGACATCGCAAGAGGTATTAGATGCATGTAAATAATATACTGCATACCGCCTGGTATACTTCCTACACATTTTAATCTGAAAGGCTTTCTTTTTGCAAAAAAGAAAAAAACATTTTGTTGCTTATCGACGCTGTCAATTGCCAGGATCACATCAGCCTTGCCGGTGTGCCGAAATTTCGTCCCGCAGGAGTTTTTTTACGTGACAGTAAATCTACTGACATGGAGCTGTCGTTTTTAACCATTGATCTGGGCCAGATTTGAACCCACAACCTTGGTATCTTTACTTTTTGTAACAAGATATCTCGCACAGTAAGTATGTACTATCGAGAAAAAAAAACAGTTTTTTCTAGAATATTCTGGGTTTATCGTTCACACTTTTCCTAATTTTTCCGACTTTAATTTCCTTACACATACTTATTCCACTATGTCCTTACCCTTTGTGTTACTCGGATGCTTCTATGAAGGTTATGACACTGGATAAGCAAGTCAAAAAATACACTGAAAATTAGGCATTTTGCAATTGGGATAGCATATGACACTTTCAGGTATATTTCGGTCTGTGTTTACCCACAGTCTGTGTCCAGGTGACCTGTGCACCCTGCATCACTTGGAACCACGAACCAGGTCACTCTAATCCGCCCTTTAGTAATAACAATGTTGCAGAATGTTTACTTTCTCTACTTTTTACTTATACCTAGTAGGTAGAGGAATTGTTGTATGCCACCCAGAACTTTGTTACCGAGGTTTCACTGAAAATACATGTTTGAATCCAAGAAAGACATTTTTACAAAAAGGTATGTTTGCATGTGTGTGCCCGTGAACTGCGTCACTGAAGAACTAAAAGCTGAATTTCAAACTTGGAATTTAGTTTCTGCACAGGTTTTCAATAAAAATCCCCCACCACAAAGTAACCTTTATTAAGAACATTGTAAGTTATTTTTAATTTTTCTCAAAAACTGCTATAACGCTTTTTATTAATTATACTTCGCGGCGCCCTGACAGAGCAGTTAGAGCGTTCGCCTACCACCTAAGCTACCTGGATTCAATCCCCAGGACCCGCATGTAGTATTTGTTGCGGAAGAAGCGCCACCTGGGCGAGTTTTCTCCGGGTTCTCCGGTTCCCCCGCCACTTATTCCATAAATTTCTCTATTATCACCTATCGAATCATCGATTTCGCCTGCATTTCATGTCATCCTCAGACCAGCTTCCAGGTCTTCACTCTTTCCGGTCAACAGGTTCCTGTGCTCCCCGACGGGCGTCTGAACCTAGACATTGGCTTGTAAGTCTTAGGGGTCTAAATGCTACATAAGGGGAGGGTAATCAGGTAAAGAAAAAATATACTTTCACACCAAATAAAATCGATATATTTAATTCTTAATAGTCTGTGAAGTCCTGTTTATTCTTAGTAGCTTTTGCATAATTGGTAAACCGTAAGAGACAGATAAAACTTATTTCACAAAAATGTAGATCGCGTTAAACCGTACAATAAAAAAATTCCAGAAAACCATAGAAAGGCACGCTTTTAGAAATTGGACTATTGTTTTAAATATGAATTAAAAGTTTATCTGGTTTAACAAGAAATAGATAGAATATTAAGCTTTTATAGAAAGAGTTCGTTGAAGGTTGAATAGAGAAAGTCATGTCAATGCAACATGTATTTTTCGTACATATCCTTAAGATTGGCTAGCTATGAGCAGAAAAAGGGCAAAGCGGTGAGATAAAATTGCGAACTAATAACCATTGCTCGCTATCCCAAGAGTGAATTTAACACCCAGAAATAGGTAAGGCATGGATGAATTAGCGAAAATTACATTCCTTTGTTGAGCCTCCAGTAAGTACGAACAGCAAATTAACAGCTATTAAGTACCATCCCCACGCCCTTATCAGCTCCCTTAAGTTGATAAGTTGATTGGTTCTGTAAATTCCAGTACCTGGGCGACCGAGCTTCGCTCGGTGCTCCCCCCCCCCCCCTTTGAAAAGCAAAACGTTAACTAAATAAAAAGTTCTGTCGCAATTGTCATTTCCGAGATACAAGAGATATAAAGATACATATAAATATCCCATATGCACCATCATTTCAGCCATAAACGTCTACTGCTGAACGAAGGCCTCCCCCATAGATATCCACCTAGTTTGAGGTTTCCGTCGAGCATTTGTTCCACTATGGAGTTCAGTTCTTTGGTGATGCGGTCAACTCTAACTTCCGGGGGTTAACACGTTGGTCAAGGTCCTTCATCTGTCGAGTTCTTCCATGGCTTCCTTAACCCCGGCCAGCCACTCGTTAGTATTATCCAATAGCTCATCTTCATATCGGACATGACCGTTTTCATTTTCTCCATTCCGGACTTTACACTTTTCAATTCGGTTTCTATTTTTGTTTCCATTTTTTCCATTTTTGTTTCCACATTTTCCATTCCGTAATTTACATTTTTCAATTAGGTTTTCATGTTTGTTTCATGTTATATTTATGCAAAATAGCGTTTTTTCAGGAATGACACCTATATAAACTGAAAAAGCAAAACCTTATCGGAAAATTTGATCCAAATGGTTAGAGCTGTTCCCAAGATGCGCAGAACATATATACGAGGTGCATCCAGAAAGTAAGTCCCGATGACCGATAAAGAGAACAAAAACATCACTAAGTAAGAAATATTTATTTTACTGGCTACTTTTCAACATAGTCACCACCATTTTTGAGGCATTTATCGCAACGGTGCATCATTAATTGTATGCCCAAGTCATAGGATTCTGCCGCCAGTGTCCGCAGCCATGAAGTCACTTCATTCTGCACCCACGTCGATCCCAAAAGACAATGCACATGGTTTTTTGACAGAGATTGTCTGCTTGAATTTGATCTTCGCAGGTGAACCACTATGCCGCCAATGCATTGATTGTTGTTTTGTCTCTGGTGTGGCATTTGCCACCAATGTTTCATTCCCGGTGACAATATTGCCAAGAAACTGGTCACCTTCCGCTGCGTATCGCTGTAGGAATGTCAATGCTGCGGCCAGACGCTTGGTTTTGTGTTCATCTGTCGGTTGTCTAGGCACTCATCTTGGACACCAAGCCACCGAGAGACAATTTCGTGCAAAAGCGAGCGAGACATCTGGGGAAACTGACGAGAGTTCTGAAATTGTGAAGCGCTGGTTCTGCACAATTGCTTGCAGCACACTTTCCAGCACTTCTGGTGTCACCAGGGACGGTCGGCCATTACGGTCTTTGTCGTGAATATTGGTTCTTTCTTCCGTGAATTGCCTGCACCATCGTCTTACCTTACTGTCAAGCATGTCTTGTCCATACACGTGACACAATTGGCGATGGATCTCTGTTGGAGATTGCTTTGAGCATCCAAAAATCGGATGGCTGCACGAACCTCGGATTTGGCGGGAGACAATATCGGAGCAGCCATTTTCTCCTAGCACAGAGCAGTAACTACTGACGTCACAAAACTGAAACTTTACTGCAATGTTGCCATATACTTCCTCTCTTCTCCTGCGCACGCGTATTCCTATCCGACTGGTGGTGCCATCTCTGGACGCGATCGGGACTTACTTTCTGGATGCACCTCGTACAAGAATTGCTCATTTAAAGATATTAGATAAGTGCATAGTAGAAAGAGGGAAATGGCTACTGCGCCATGATACACTGCTAATCACGTGATACATTTCCATATATTGATTAATGATTATTTTTTAGCCGTTAAAAGCAAAAGGAAATGTCTCTATGCTGAATGATATGCTCCAGTATTGTTTTGGTTACAAAGAGATATTTGTGAAAGGATGAGGAATATCAATTCATTCCTAAGTATTATCCACATGTGGTATAAGCAGATATTATCAGTCCCAGATTTAGAGACACTATAATTGAACTTTGAGTTTAAAAGCGGTTAACGTATCCATCTACAGCAGGGCTGTGTAACTAATGTTCAGAGAGCGTAGATTGGGGCTGGGCAATTATGCTCAAAGAGCGCAGATTACTCATGATGAGTAATACCTGTTTGTAGAGCATGTAGATAAAATGAAGGTTGCTCCAGTTGCCTAGGCTTATCTTAACTTTTTGGATTATAAATAATAATCTTTAAAACTAGCGTGCCGTTACTATTCCAGAGTATTCCGTTCTTTTTTAAAAGAACATGGTCCAAAAAGAAAACGTATTACACCTGCGTCTGATGTAAATACATTTTACTAAATATTTTTAAATCCATTGTTGTTGAACCAGCCAGCTATGCAATCAGATAAGTGATTCGTGTTTTGAATACGAGAAATGTTGTGTTAGTAAACATTAATTTCCATTTGTGCGAGGTTTATGGGGAGACAGTGACAATGTCCGGCCACACACAGCCTAAACTCAAGATCTGATCACATTATTTGGTTGGGGAAAATTTAACCTCCTCCTTACAGTCCAACTTAGCACTAAGAGATTTTCATCTGTTTCTTCCTTGGTGGAAAACATTTAAACCAAAATGATGTTAAAAGAGAAGTGTAGACGTGGCTTTTATCACATTCTTTGACAAAGGCTTACAAAAACTGGTTTCCCGTTACGATAAGTGGATAAACAAAGCTGGTAAGTAAGTGAAAGGTATAAGATTATGATTGATAAAGCATTTGGAAAATAAGGTGATTTTATTGTTTAAAAAAATATTGTTTTCAGTCAAATCAAAATAATTTGGTTTGTTTAAATTGTATCAATCACAGCTAAAAGGAACTAGTAAACATATGCATTATTGAACAAAATAACATGGCAAAGTGATGTATATTTCTCCTGAAAGTAACTGAATTTGTAAAGCAGGGTCTTTGAAGAAATTAAAACTACGACAACTCCAGGGTAACCCGAATTTCCTAAATATATAATTACATACACATTTTATACTTCCATAAACGTCAACCACTAGAAAAGTTTAATATTTTCAACTGATGAAAAAGGTGAGGTCAACAGGCGTTTGATTGGTTTAGCGACGTAAAACGGAAATGTAAGATAATGTGAATAGTAAGCTTAGCGAGACCAATAGGAAAGGTTTTCTAGTTCAACAGTTTCATTCAAACATTCATTAATTGAGCGGCAAGATAAGGTAAACAAGCTTTGTTGGTGCAGTTCCACAAAGGTCTTGCTAACCAATGCGACAGATCGCTAGCGTGGCCAATTGTTCAAACAAAAGACATACAATTCAGCGCTTAATTGATTTATCCCTCTGGTGGCAGTGACCTGAACTATTTTGCAAATCGATTGTTATCGCATTGCGAGGGACCGATAGGACAACATTGAAAGTAATTATTTTTCCACCAACTGAAGAACTGATTAAGGAAATTACAGCCATTTCGCGAAGAAAAATTCTTTCAGTCTTTCTTCCTATAATTAAGGACAGCAAATGTTATATAAATTCAATTAAAAGATTTCTGTCGCAAGTAGGTATTCAGAAATTCAACCCGTTAGATGGATCAGTGAAAACAATAAAAAAAATTAAATTGATTTTTATGATTTTTTTTTTTTTTTTTTTTTTTTTTTTTTTTTTGCAGTGCATGATTTTTTTAAATTCAATACTCCTTTTAAAACTATGATAGCCATATTTAAAGCAGAAACTCTATATACAGACACACGCGCGCCCGTATAGATATGTACATACAAGTACACGATTATAATGCTTATTTTTCTCGTTATGATTTTCAGCATTTTTATATTCCAAACAAAGTTTTCCTTCAGTTGATCTTAACTCGACACAGTTCAAAAATGTGTAATAATTTGTACTGTAACTGTTAATGGCACCAGTATAGTGTCATGGTGATGCCGACAGTGAGGAGAGGACTTGCAATTGTTAAACTGATTAGGTAGGTAAATGTTCTTTGTAGAAAGGCATTTTTTAAGAAATAACGATAAACTGATAATGTCATCAAACTTGTCAACCTTTTAAAATACTTAATTTTAAGAATAAGAGCAAATAGAATCTCTATTCGCTACCTTACGTGGTTCTAACTCACGGTCAATGCATTATTTAGCAATTGTTGCACAATAAAATATGGCTGTTGTATACTACCTGATTTATCCAAAACGTATTTAACGCATTTCTATAAGCTACTGTAAGGGTGTTTCACAGCACATTACTGTGATTGACTTGTATCAGGTGGAGTTTCGAACCCCCAGGATCGTTTGTCTCTCGCTACAAATTGTTTTTCCTTCATGTAGCTTTAATTAGCGTAATTCATAAAGAATGCTGGAAATAAGTACTAAACACAAATGCCTACCTGCTTTGCTGATTATTATTGTCAGAGAAAGTGTACCATTGCAGCCAGAAACTTGAAACAAGTAATCAATCAACATGAACTTTTGCGAGTAAACCACAATTGTTTTCAAGGAGAGGGAATGCATTCACGTTGAAAGTCATCAATTTCGGCATCTGTTGTGATGTAAATAAGCCTAATGTAAGTTAGTACAATAGTGTTCGTAGCCATGAATTGCCGGTCTTTCACGCGTAATTCTGGCGGAGATCGCGCCAGTCCTCGACCGCTCCAGTGCTGCCGCAGGGCGGCCCGGTCAGGCTACGAATGCACTGTATTGGGATATTGCTTTGTTAACAGGAGTTTATAAAATGATATCAACTGTGATTTATAAGTACTGCTAAAATGGTATGAAATAATAATTAAAGCGCACCTACAAAAATACCTTCGGAACAAGTGGTCAGTAACCAACAATGTACTCTACCTAAGGATTATTGTAAATACATTGTATGACAATAATATTGATATACATCAGACCTACCTACAACAACCACGTACTTGTTAGGAGCATACCAAAAGTAGTGATTGATAAAGATGACTTAAGAAATTGAGGTATACAACAAGCTAAGACAAAGCGATCCGCTTTCTCCAGGAACATTCAATCTTATAATAGGATAGGAATCAATGGCTAAAATTGATTGAGGATGCCTAGGTCTTTCAAGGGATGTAACGCCAGTAAAGAAAAGAATATTACATATTTAAAGAGAAAACACGTCAAACGTTAGTAAAGCAACTTACTCTCTTATTCCTATAATACTATTACTTCCCTTACATTTTTGTATATTTCTGTTTTCTAATAAAAATTATAATCTTGCGTTTATATATTATATCTTGCTATCCTTACTCCACGATTGAAAAACTTATGTTTGTTTTCAGTGTGTTTAAGTAAATGGTAAGGTTAAAACATACTGTTTCGGTTTAATTGGCGTTATTAAACATCTGACAAGTTCATTTGAAGTATCCTCAAAATACAGTTTGTTCACCAGTTAAAGGCCCCTGGCACTAATGCAGCGGCCACTACATTAGTAAACAATTCCCGATAAACAATCATATCGCCAGCAGCAGTTCTGCTTCTAATCGCGCTTACGATAATGTTGCCAAACTTGGAATGCGTATTCACGCCAGATTAAAGCAAACAAATCGCTAAAAATAGCACGATTTAAATGTTATTTCCAGTTCATGCAGTATATTTGGCTTATAAAGCGTAAACAATGTTTTCAACTACTCCATCTTTTTCCCACCGATCATTTTCTGCCTTTTCTATATTTTAAAAAAAAACACTGCAAATCTTTTTCTGTCTTACATGAATATCCCCCTACGTTATTTCGTGCAATTCCTGTAAGAATAAGTCAGCTGTTGCTTTATTTTAGTATTCATTTTACCTTGGCCCAAACTAGTCCTATGAGACTGAGATCACACATGCATGGGGGTCTAATAAAACCAAAATAACCAATAATAACGTCATAACAATTGAGCTAGAATTAATTATCATTCCTTCCTGCAGGATCAAAGACTGAAGTATTAAAATTTCGGTCAGTTAATAGTATAGAAATTGTTCCTGCGAGTACAGGTAATCAAAGTAACAGAAAAAAGGCAGTAATACCTTTAAGAGCCTCATTAAGTTTTTTTGATTTAGGATCCTATAAAGATCAGTTTTGCGCATAGAATTGTCATTCTGAAACCCTTTGTTCTGCAACACAATATCATAGCAGATTTTACAGCGCTCCTAGGTGGAGGACTCTCTGCTTCTACATTACTTTTGCCATTACTCCGGACACAAAACTAAAGACAATTCCAATTTTGCAACTGAAATTAAGAGAAATTAGCAGCGAGTAAACCTAGCGCGAATAATATTGGAGATAAGTTGGCAACATGACAAGCAGAACGACTACGCGGATGTTTACAAAACTAAGGTTACACTGCGTGGGATGTCTCTCCCCTGCCCCTCATCCCCCTTAGACCACGAGGTGGTGAACAGACTGTAACTGGTTCGGAGACCATGGTAATCGAGTAGGTCCTCCCTTGTTCCATGGTCATTTACCGTTATCATCATTATTCCACGTGTCTCAGTTACTAAATGGAGTCCACATATCGCTTGGTGAAACCGGGAAGCGTTTTAAAGCAAACACCAACCAACTTCATTAAAGGGATGTTATACCGAAAATTTGATTTTCTAAAGTTTTCAGCCAAGTTAACTAAATGTTGGACCGAGCGGAATGGCTCAGTCGGTAACTTCTGTGGCCCGCATTCGGGAGATCACGGGTTTGATCCCAGTGACCGTGCACTCTGATATGGATTTTTCCGTGGTTTCCCCATGTCACTTAGGTGAATGCTGGGGTGCATTATTTCATACCACGGCTTTCTTTCCCTGATTTCCCTTCATTCCATTACCGTATCATCTTTCACGTGTACTTCCAAGCGCGTATGTTGGCAGTGCCAGGCAGATGGCGTGGATGATTGCGCATGGTAACTGCTTGTTTTCGGTGCTAGGTGGCGTTTGGCAGGCCTTGTCCTCCGTCGGGGGGACGCTCAGTGCGATACTGGACCTGCGGTGTGGTGACTGTTTGGCCTGGCGCCAGGATGAAGAGACCTCTGCACTTGTTAGGGACTTCCGCGCGTCTCTGTGACCTGTGTAGCTGCGGCCCTGTGTGGCACCTTCGGTTGCCTCATTTCATCCCTGCCTCCTGGGGTGGTAGGCACAATAGATCTGTATAGGTCGAAGTAAGTTAGGTGTCCCCTCTGTGTCTTTACCCTTTACCTTTACCCTTTAACTGAATGTTGTCTTATATGATCATTAGATGATTTAAAATGTTACTGTGATATCCCTTAGTTTATCAGTAAATTTTAAAGCCGAATCTTACTGTCCTACTCTAAATGCTCCACACAACACAATTTTAAAAACATTTTTTTTTTTTAAGTTCATGTCGCTTATCTAGCTATAACACACAAATATATAATGTAATTTTCTTCTACGAGCCTTAGTATAAAAGAAAATAATTTTTAAATTCTGTCATTTGAATTTCTAGTTTTTTATGTAGCTTTAATGGACAATGCACGAAAGAAGTACATTTAAGAATTAATAACTCAAAATGCCTTTAAAAACATAACAGAATTAACTGCTTGTGTTTTGGGATCCCACATGACAAATTTCAGAAGAATACAACAAAAACTGCATCGTGCGGGAAATTTTGAAAAAGTCGCGGAGTACAAATGTTGATTTTTTGCGAGATTTATATTTTAATTTCAGTGTAGCATCCGTTTAAGCAAGGAAGATGATCTTGGAAGTATACGAAAGACCTGTTCTGAGAATCGCTGGAGCTTCGGTGCGCAATCTCGTTTTGTCCGACTCGCAGAACTCTCCTGCCGACGTCGACCGTGGCTCCTGGGAGCGTCCAGTTCTAGTGTCTAGAGAATAAAAGAAATGCAACAAGAGCCCATGACTGCCAGACCTTTCCTATTTTACAAAAGTTGAACATTTCTCAGTGCATGCCCCCAACACAGGTAGGGATGATGGGGCTACTATGAATTTTGGATCATCGTGACTTTGGCAGATAACATAGCACAACTTTATAACATAAAAAAAAAAACTAAACCTCCAGCGCGACAACTCATTAAGGGCCAAGGGTTATCACCCGGCAGCTGCGTCCCCACCTGTACCCACTATAGACGTCATGACTGGGGCGCAGTACTGACGGGTGGGACGTGGTCAGTGCCCCGAGCCTCCCAGCAAGTTATGGGGTCTCACCGACCTGGGTCACCACTTCTTCATCAAGTAGCTCCTCAATTGACCCCTCAGGACCTAATAATGCTGAGTGCATTCCGTGCCAGACCTCCCAGCGAGGGAAAAAGCCCCACGCCGGTACCGGGGATCGAACCCGTTTCTACGCCAGTACCAGAGGAAGGCGCGCTACCAGTGCGCTACGAGACAGTCGATATATAAAATAGCAACCTAAGATCTTCAAAATATAAAGCCTAAGTTTCTCATATTTACTTAGGGATAATATTAGAAATCAGGTCGTCCACTGTCAGACAGTATCGAGGCAACACCTCGCCGAACACCCTTGAACTTTAATAAATTGTAGTTGTACTTATAGCATAAAAGCATGTTCCTTGGATGACTATTAGAAGGTCTTTCCTAAATAGCCGGACAATTTGAACAGTTCTAACACCTGGCCACATTAAAACTGAGTGACATTTATTTCACAAACTGCAGAAACAGATAGTGAAACGTATGCTGTACTTACGTATAAGGGCAACACAAACTGAGTAAACTAGAATACACAGTAAACAACAGTAAACAAATCGCAAAAGAACTAACTCACTATCTCACTCGCATCCGTGTGGGTTTATATTGCCTCTGGCTGAAACCTACAGCTACCCTTTGAGTTTGTCTGGCCAGGTGTTAGAGCTGCTGGAACTTCCCAGCTATTCAGGAAATTGTCACCCAAGGAACATTTATATATTTATTTACTTACATTTTATTTGTTTATTTATTCATTCATTCATTCGTTCCTTCATTCATTTACTTATTTATTCAGATTTTATACTACGATGAAACGTAAGCAATTAAAGTTTAAGGGTGGCCGACAGGAGGTCTCGACGGTCTGGCAATGGATGACGTAATTTCTAATTATTATCCCTAAGAAAATATAAGAAAATCAGTCTTTACACTTTTGGTGATTTTAGATTGCTATTTTATATACCTTTGCTACCTATTATCTGTGAAAGCTACGATGCTTCAAAATTCATAGTAGCCCCATAGTTCCTACTTGTGTTTGGGGGCAGTGTTGAGAAACTTTCAGCTTTTATAAAATAAGAAAGGTCTGACAGTCACAGACTCTTGGACTATAAGACACAGAATGCTGAAATGAGCTCTGTATACGGAGTGTGAAAGGTTGTACAAGAAGAGACCTATTAGAAAAGTATGGAGTTATCGAGAAGTCACTCCGCAGCTCTCGTGTAGCCAAGGTTCCTACAGATCGGAATGTCGGTGACAGCACTGGCTACCGCGAGCGTATGATTATAACACTTATAATATTCCGAGAAATTAAACATCTGATAGATTCAGGTGTGTAATTCATGAAAGGTGATGTAGATAAACATGATACCAAAGTTATTTTGAGCTGCAGGCACCGGCACAGTGCGGAGGAACTTGTTGATAGCCCTATAGATATACATGAAGAATTAAACATATTTTATTTAAGTGAGAAGATTTAAGAAAATAAGAATAATTGTAAGGAACACATGGAAAGAATGAACGAGGATAGAATACCCAAGATTGTGTATAGTTACAAACCTTAAGGATGATGTTGGTCACCCGAGGAAGGGATGTGAATGATGGAGTGAGGACAGAAGAAGCTATGAGTCTAATCCCCGAACTGCAGAACAAGATATTAAACATGTGACATTTTAAAGCAGCTTTTGAGATCAGAAGGTTTGATATTTCTCCGGAGTTTCATTTTTACTTTCCTTACTATATGCTTACAGCAAGTAGAGGAAGTATTGTATTCTACCGAAAAATTCGATACCAAGATTTCACTGAAAATACATGTATTGAGATTCCCTGAGTAGGGTAGTTGACAGCAAGTTGTCGCAAGACGGACACCATGCATGATATAAGGATTACTAGGTAAGTTGGTAGGGGAAGCAGAACAGTCTCTAGGGATACTTTATAAGGCGTATAGCGGCGTATGTATATGTTTGTGCACGTTTATGATAGCTCAGTATGTTGTTCGTTATATCTGATGTATGTTGTCTAACGCAGAGCTGAGAAGCAACGCACGGAAGTGTGAATTTACTATCCCTCTCGTCCCCACTTATTGTCTTTCAACAGCCAGGTAGAGCCAGCTAAACCGCTTGTTTCTCGCTATAGTGGCTTGGCAGTGTAAACAGAACAGTGATGGCTGCACATGGGGCATGAGTGAACGATGAAGGTTTAATCGGGACTGGGAGAACATTGTTCATTTTCCCTTGCCATATACGAAATTACATGTTAAAGATCCAAGATCTTCTGATGGCCATAGATGAACTGCAATGGAATTCATTTGACTTCAAAGCAACACATTATTTCGCAGTTCAGGAAAACTTGGTTTGGATTTGTACACAACACAACCGAAAATGTTCCCAAAGCTGCGTCGTTTTGCAAGTAAATTACTGGCCATGTTTGGTATTATTATCAATGAACAATTGTTTAGCATATTACATTTAAGAATATCTTGCTACGGATAAAAATCTTCAGTGTGTTTTACGTTTAAGTTCATTTAATTTACAGCCGGACATTAAAATGCTAATACTTAAAAAGTAACCAGCAAGGATACTAACCGTATAAATTAGGTAACGCCACTATATAATAAAATGCACATTGCAAACAATTTCACTAAACTTTTAATATGCATTATAACGTTTATTTTTGAGAATACAGTATAGAAACTTTTAAATGTCTTTAGTAGTACAAGAGATCTGCATAACAACTATTGTATAACAAAACAAAACAAAGGTAATAAGCATGTCAGTTCTATGGAACTGCTTTTGTCAACTTAGGGGTGACTAGAGCTACCAGATTAGTAATGTGGTGAGAGAGCTGTTTGTCACGCAATGGGCCGTCTCATATTCACTAGTGTCATTAACCCTCTTTTTGCTTTCCTAGCCAACTCATGAGTTCAAAAGTATGCACTTGATTACGTCGCAAAAGACGTTTCACCCGAAACCCGAATGGCCACTACTGCGGCACACGTCGCCTATTTGTTTACCTGCAAGACAGAAGAAAACAGGGAAGGGTGACAGTAGGGGTAAAGCATTTCACACTTCCAATACTTATCTCCCCGGCCCTGGTTTAACGCGAGAGCTTTCTATCTCGATTGAATATATTATCCTACCTTAATGACACTTCACCCCACATCGCCTCCACTAACCTAGCCTAGCACCTCTTCTAATAACTTATTCTTCCTCCGTGTTACTCAATCTAACTTAACTCCTGCTCTTTTATTCCAGCCTTTCATAATTTAACACAACCAGACCTGTACCTCTCTATTTGTCTAACCTAGCTGAGAACATAAACCATCCTACTCATTAAGGTATATGATCCGTGTGATCTAGCCTGAGCATTAGAAGACTTTTAACCTTGATGATGAACTAGCTATTCTCTACGTTTTTGTACACTGCTCCAGTATATTATGCATATTAATCCTCTTAAAAGATTTCTTTTTTGCATACTTCTGTATGTTATAATGGCAGCGTTTAGAGCACTGCTTAAAATCTTTCTAAGACTATCCTAGCCTAACCTAGCCCACCACCACCATCATCATCATAATCATCATCGCCAGTAACATCACCACCACCACCATCACCACTACCACGATAACCATCACCATCATCACCGTCACCATTACCACCACCAGCACTACCAACATCATTATCACCACCACAACCATCTCCATCACCACAGGCACTATGGACGGGCTCTATGGACCTGGGGCTCATTTGAGCATGATTTCACCCATTTCAATCATTCAGCGTCCGATATGACACTACGTTGGAGGACTTTAACAAATAAAAAGAAATCACCATGTTCTGTAGCTATTGTATCGAGCAAGTCCGACATTCTTTCTGTATCTAATCTGAGATAATCCTGCATTTGTTGTGAATTATTAGTTACAGCTTTATTCAGCTTTGTTTTTATACCCCTTTATAGAACTTTAACAAGATGCTGTAATCATTGATGCAGAAGTACTCAGTGTTTTAAGACATATTGTGCGACATCCTTGATAGTATTTTCACACAAGCTTCTGTTTTATATAAAGTTAATCCGAATATTCTTAGTTTAAGGTTGCAGGAGTAGACGCCTCCCCTCTTTTATCTGGGATGGAGACCAGCACTAGAGTTGAACTCTAATAGCAGATTTAACGCCTGCCTTTATTATTTTTATTCTTTTTCTTTCTTCCCCAAGATCGTGGGAGGCGTGGAGAGCCCAGCTGAGTACATGTTTCGTTACTTCCTTCTTCGTGAAGCATCATGGGAGGTATGGAGGAATCCATTGAGTAATTTTGCTTTATTAACGATCTTCTACATAGTGTCATGTCAGACGGTAAATGAATAAAATAGATGAAATGATGCTCAAATGAGCCCGAGGTCCATAGAGCTTTACGTCACCCAATATTTGTCTTCTTAGGATAAGGGAAACCCTCGGTAAAAACCTTATCCGAATAACTTACCCTAAGCGAGATTCGAATTTGCGACCTCTTGGGCGTGTGGTAGACGCGCCTCCACCAGCTACAGAGGTGGGCAAGGAGTATATTTTCATTTCCTACAGGAGAGATAACGGAGAAAACCATTATCTTAGGTTCCATTCTCTTACCCAGGGTTTGAAACGCTGTCATGCCTGTACCATATGTCGATATTCCATCCTCTGCAATTACCTACTCTCTTATTATCCTGAGGCGACAGAGCTATTGTATTAGCTTCAACTGTAGAAGCATTTTGATGTCGGGATAGGATTAAGTTAATAGAGATTCTTACGACTTTTAAAGCTTTAAGACACTCAGCATAGCTATTGGAGCTGATGTATTGCTAAGTTTTAATCTTTAATCTTTTTTATCACAGCACCATCAATATCGAGAGCATATCCTTTAGGTATGAGACCAATCTAATAGGGAATGATTTTACCATTTGCTTCATCTTTAAACTTTCCCAACATTTTCTTGTTTTGTGTAGAATGGCATATATGGTTAGCAGGGTAATCCGCTCTATCTAGATGCTCAAGCACGTGTAATTTATCCCGATATATAACAGCCGCAGTCACTCGATGGATGAAGGAATCTCTATCCGTATACAACGTTTTAAGATTTACAGTTTCATAATGTGGAAGTAACACATAATATTGGTACGAATGCATTAGGGTCTTGGAAATGTCCAGTACACTCATTACCGATATATATGCGCTTGTTGAACACCATTTGTCAAGAATCCATATGAAGAGCTGCACGATTATGGTCATATATGTTTCGATCAATAAATGTAGGCTTGGCTATGAGTTTTACTAATGCTTTGCTGTTTTCCACAAGACGATTACAGATATTTTCGATAGGTTTTCCAACCATTGCATAATTCAAAAGTTTATGGAAATCCTTTTCAAAATCGTTAAATATATGGCATTTTAATAAAAATCGTTAGAGCTATTTTCGAGAAAATTAAAACTGTCTAAACATTTTCCATGTAAAGGGTAGTTTGGGGTGGAGGAACTTTCTTCAAAATATTCGCGTCACATCCTTAAAGGATTTTAAACTTTGAGATGAGAACTTCTATTTATGTACTGCTATAATCATAAGACTAGACTATGATCTAAGACCAATATGTTTAAATATATTTTGTATATCTAGATCACTTAAAACTTGTAAATTTCAGTTGCTTCTAGAAAATATTGCGTACAGGAACCTGGGCGAGTTTCTGCGAAAGAGACATAAAAAGGGGACAAACATCTTTTGTGATATTTTGGCTAAAGCTTGGCTTTGTATTGCCACCGCCCAAGGCCACAGCTGGGAAAAGATACTCCCCCACGTGACGGAACAGGCAGAAAGTGGCGTGGATGAGAAACACAAAAATACTGAAAATTCGGTAGAACCGAGGTCTTGTTGTGGTGGAGTTTGCCAAGGGTGAACCTGTGGCCAACGAAGGCTCAGTTTCACGCCAAAACGTCGTAGTCTCGAAAGTGAGATTAACATAAGGATGCGCTATTTACTGGGGCGATACGGGAAGGCTTAAGGCAGAATAACAGAAGTTCACCCAGGTTTATCGAGACATTTATGTGTGGCAAAATAAACGAGAAAAAGACAGTGCTGTGTACTGCTATTCTACCTTGATTATGAGAAGACCTAAATCTTTGACTCATACCTACCTTAAATCCCACTACTGAATCCCAACTAAATCAACGGAGCCGTCAGCAGCAGAGACTGTAGTCCTAGCTGCGATCCCAGGCAGGGACGTTTAACACAGAGACGGCTACCGCACCGGCTAAGCTACAATGGCGCCAACGGGGAGAACCCGTTCCGACTTAAATACCAGCTTTGGTTTCTAACCAACTTTTAGTTTCTGAGTTATGCTGTCCAAACATTGACAGATGCACACACACACACACACACACACACACACACACACACACACACACACACAACACACACACACACACACACACACACACAATGCTTTTTTTATTCAGGGGGCCTGAGGACATATATTTCCAGTGTAACCTCGACATAGATTTTTTGGGTGCAATACAATACTTCGTCTACTTACTATACGTAGTAGAGAAAGTAAAAAGCAGTGACATAGAAAGGTGGGAAGTGGCCTATTAACAGTCAAGACCTAGTGGGAAAACGTATGAAACTATTTCAAAACGTAAATAATATAGACTTCGAAGTTTTGAAAATAACTCAGCACATAATTCTATGACACCAAAAACTACTGTTTAGTAATGTTGGATAGCTGTAATTATGGTGAATATAATTATGCACGTAGTATTGCATTTTCTGTAATAGAACACGCTTAAATAAATTATTTAAAACAGTGATATTCACCCTGTGGTACGTGTACTCCCAGAGGTACGCTAAGACCTCTTGAGGAGCACGTAAAATTTTATTTAATCCTTCTTTGTGTAGTATTAATACCATATAAATATTACAACATATTTTAGATATGGTTATGTATAATTTAAATTAAGAGTAACTGTAGCGCTAGGCCTACCGGACAGGGTGAAATGGAAAAATTTTCTTTAGGGGTACGAGGAGAAAAGGGTTGAATACTACTGATTTAAAACACACACATCCTCCACACACAGCCTCACACAAGCACCCTCCTCCACACACAGCCCAGACACACCCACACCCACCCCCTAGGCAGACACACATACACACCGACACTCACACAGGCATGCGGGCGGATCTTTATCTAAAAATCCTTCTTTTGGATTCTCGGGATATGAAAACAGGTATTTCCGGTGACGTAATATAGATATAAAATAAATTACATAAAATATTTAAGAACATGAACGCTTTTATCTCTCCCTTTTACTTTCAAAAACAATAATAGGTACCACAATCTCAATTTGACCAAGCATCATAGTTTAGGCAGTAGCATAAAGGGGACTGCGGGCTCAAATTTCAAATACCAGCCAATCGGATTACCCTTTGTGTACCGTGTATGCCAAAACCTACAGAATAGTTTCATTTTACAACAAAACTTCAACTTCCGATTAAATTACGTAATACTTAGATTAAGAAGGCAAATATGTAGCTGAGGCACCTATTCCTGCCCCGTTCCTGCATCCAAACTTAGGTATGCAGGAAGACACAGACACAAAAGCTTCAACAAATATGAACACCTTCTATACTACACAGATAAAGTCGCAATAAGTGGTTAGGTGCTGTGCAGATAAACATGCCGTACAGGGCATACTCTTTGTGTATCAGAAAACTCTGGAGAGAAACCTTCATGTTATGACCACAGCTCTAAAGCAACATTTAAAGTGCAGGATAAATGCATCAACTTGCTGTTGAGTTAGGCAACTCTGTACTTACCGGAAGTGAACATTGAGCACGAAGACGGTGATGGAGATGGAGAGTGTGACGAGGATCATGGTGAAGAGCAGGTACTTGCCTAGAAGTGGTACTGCTAGTGATGTAGGTGGGATGATCTCCGCCAGCAACAAGAAGAACACAGTGAGAGACAGCAGGATAGATACACAAAGTGATACCTTCTCGCCAGAGTCTGACGGCAGATAGAACACCAACACCGTAAGGAACGTAATACCCACGCAGGGAATGATGAGATTCACCGTGTAGAAGAGCGTCTTTCGTCTCATCGTCAGGTTAAACGTTATATCTGAAACATCAACCCATACAACTGCTATTACAGATTCCGATTTAGTAATCATTTATCAATGCAGAGACTAGTGAAGTAGAGCAACTACTAAATATTCCATCAATATCCACTTCTAAACATGATCTACAATGTTACTCCATAAACGTAAATAAAGAACCTCACTTTCCCAGCTCACTCTTGTACAAACCATTCTTAAAACTGCTTGTTCCATCTACTTCATCTTAATCCAAATAAAACGTTTGTAGAAATGGCTTTATTGCACAGTAATTCCCTTAGATACAGTGGAAATAGGAGAATGCAGAAGGCTTGAGCGATACTCAAATCTTTAAAGAGCTGGTCACCATGTGATGGCTTTGATATTCCATTTTTTTGCGTGGCCAGGGCTTAAAAAGAATGACTTCCTATTTGGGAAGAGAATAGCTATTCCTAAATTCAAAAAAATAAATTATATCTGGAAAATTATCTCCACAAACAAAAGTATATTTCATAGAATGTGCTTTAACCACACCTACATTTTTGTGTAGTAAGTTTTTATCGACCGCTACTGTTTACCAGTTATGCAAAAATCATTCAGAATGAAGAGGACTTCAGAGGCTATTCCCAGATAACTCAAGATATACATTACATTTGTCATCAAAATAACTTAAACGTGTATTTTAGTCAAAATCGTTAGAGTAATTTTTGAGAAAATCAAAATGTTTGAAAATGTTTCCATGTAAAGGTAGTTTAGGGTGGTGGAATGTTTTTTTTTAATTCTTCTCTCTCACTTTCACTCACGCACACACATACACACACTCTCCCCCCCTCCCTCTCCCCCTCCCTCTCTCTCTCCCCTCCCTCTCTCTCCCCTCCCTCTCTCTCTCCCCTCCCTCTCTCTCTGCCCTCCCTCTCTCTCACACACACAGACATACACACACCGATCTCTATCTAAAATGGTATTTTTTCTTTCGGAGTTGGGGTCTCCCAAGACAATTAATCTCAATGTCGAGGTTTTGGATGGAATGTCTCCCTTTGTTTACTATACGTTTTACAGAAAGTAAAAATATGACAAAATACATTATGGGGAACATTAAAAACTGCTAAAACCATTACAAATTCTACTTTGACAAAGCTAAATAGTTCTGTTACATATCTACACGTCTTCCTTATACTATATGTGACTCTGAAGTTCAATAATTTAAGCTTTACATTAAATATAAAATAACGTTCAATTTACACATCACTTTTAGCAAATATTCAATGTTTTCAGAATGTTGTAATTACAATGACTATCAATATGCCATTCTAACTAAATAGCTAAGTGCAGAAAGGGTGGTACGTCCACTTTTTTGTGAAAATTAGTTGGTTTCTAGAGGGATAATTCCATCATTTTATGTACAAAGGTGTCATCTGTAACGAGTGTGGCAGCTGGAACTACAATAAATAACCATTTGCTGCAGAAAGGTGATATGGAATAAATAAGTGAGTGAGTCAGTGAGTGAGAAAATGTGTGAGTGAGTAGGGTTTAACTGCCCGTCGATAGCTAGGTCATTAGGGCCCGAAGTCAGATATGTCCTGGACATGTCTCTTTTCTGCAAATAACTTTCATTGCATGGATGGTAGGACTGTAGTTTGTCCAACTTTCTTTTTGCATAGTTGGTGCAATGTTTTGTTCTATTACTTAAATGGCTTCATCGGGTAAACAAGGGTGCTCTAGTTCTCCAGAAAGAAAAGAAGGAAGGGAATTAATAACAATATTTCCAAAAGGAATATAATAAGCAATGCAAAAATAAAAGTTGAAGTACAAAACAAACTGGGTAGGAAATGACCAACCGATATATCGATTGCGGGCATGTATGACATAACCTATATTTATGTTCTTTAATGTAATGATTCATTAATATTATTATATTATGAAAAAGTTGAACATCATATTTATTTTTATTTGTAGGTGTCGGGAAGTATGCTTGGTGAATGTAACAAGTGAACATATGTTTAGAATAATGCAACCATTTAATGAATTGAGCACCAAAGATGCACAAGATTTGCAACTGCAGACGCTCGTAGAAATAGAAAGGTCACACTAGTGTGCTCTAGAGTTATGTAAATGTACTTGGCCACCTGTGTAAGCGGACCAAAACTATTTCAGTTTGTGTTGCCAAAAGATGGCAGAGCAACGCTAATTGGCGTTTTGTTTCGCAAAGGAAACAAAAATGTACTGCTATTTAGGAAAAAAAGGTGTAAGTAATAGAAGATGGCTGCATTAAAAAACATTTAAAAATGTAACTGTCTATAAAAATAATGCATTATGCTTCAAAAATATATAACAGTATTAATCGCTAGGAACTTTAGATGTTCTGTTGAAAAGTATAACAATTGAGGTGAAAGTGGAAAGAAAACAAACCTCTCCCTCCGGAAAATCCTCTCTGCTCCCATCCCAACCGCTAACCAAACCCTTCACCACGAAACCCAGATCCCATCCATTCCCGAGGCAATAACAAAAAGAGCCACTGTCGCGTGAACGCGCATCAGAAATCACCAAAATGACGTGATTGCCAATATTGGCAAGGGCGAGCCAAAGCATCGTAAACATGCTAGAATTAAAATGTTCTAGACATTGCATGGCTCGCCGACTGACGCACGCCCATGCAACCCAGGCCCTAGGCCACACACTCCGGAAGAGGTCTGTGCCTCGGAAACGCCACAGGAGCTGCAACCTGATCCGCACAGGAAAACCGCGGAAAAACTGTAAATAGTGAAGTGTATATAGTGCAGTGTGTGTAAATATGTACATACGAGCGTGCGCACGCATGTGTGTGTGTGTGTGCGTGTGTTGGGACGTGTGTGGTATGCCCAGGAGTGAGTGAGTGTATATATCCGTGTATATAAATAAAATAAAAAAAATATATATCAAAAACGGACAATCAAAGGACTCAGAATACGCCCAAAAACTGTTCTCGATGAGCTAAAGCTGCTCACCGTATGGGTTTTTTGATAAGAAAACGCAAACAAGAGTACCCATGTAAATATTATAAATTGTAATTAATGTAAATTTTTAGCCTGTAAGCCGAGCCCCTCTGTACCGGCACCAGGCAAATTTTTCCTGAATAAAATAAGTTGAAGTTGAAGTTGCTGGAAAGATCCTCAATGTTGAAGGTTATATAGGTACACCCGGACGGATATTTTGTTTTAAGTCATGTGGTGCTAATGAGTTGTTCTCTAGTGTATGTAGTTCCCCGTTGTGTATTCTCTGTGAAAAACCTGACAGTGACAATGCCTATATAGCGTCCCCACGCCAAGTGGAGGCTTTTGTCATGAATTGTTTTTTTTAAGGACGCTGATGACCATGTAGTTGAACGGCCTTAAACCTGCATCTCCCTTCCTCAAACTAATTCGGTTTCTCTTTACTCCAGGAGAAAACATTTCTATCTTTTGCTCTACGGTGGCGCATTGGTCTGAGAGCATCAATTTTCCACGTTTTGGAATTGTGTGGAACACCTCTAATAGCCTGCATGCATCCGTCAATACGATTCTACAGCTCTTGGTCGTTCAACTCATTCGCAAATGAGGGTCTGAACGGCTTTACTCTGTACTCACTCTAAGGTTGATCCTAGCGAAACTACATCCAAGTGGCCAGTGCACAGTTATAATGTATCCTTCCGCCACTCGCGCCAGAAATACTGTCACAACGCAACCATCTGGTGAGTGAATCCGGTACATAATAGAAAGGAACCGATCCCTTATTCCTCAACTTAAAGAGTGATCAACATGTATCTAGAGGTTAAAGGCGATAAGATTGATAGTTACACCAATATAAACCTGTTGTAGCACTTTGTCATTTGTTGGAGGCTCATTTTTAAAAAAGAAATTGTGCACTGTTATACGAATTCCATTTTTAACAAAAATCATCACATTCTTGCATGGCGTATTTCACATGCTTTCTTTTTTTCCCGGGTGTAACCACTTTTCCCGTTTCAGCTTTTTCTTTGCGAGCATTGTTTGTACTGGTACTCGAAACACCGCTGAGCTTAGAAGTTTATTTCACTATTTCTTCGATGGGAAGAGTTGGATATTTCTCACATAACTTATAATATACGTTCAACACTTTGTTTTTTCACCACTAGTCCATGGTTTGCCCGCCTTATGCTTTACATAAGTCGATAAAGACGCAAGAACAAATTCACCGCAGCCGTCCGCATTGATTCTAAATACAAACTGCTGGCTGTAAACAATACTGGATATCAGATAACTCACACGAGTTGCATGTTGGGACTTGTAGCTAGCTTTGTTTATCAGTTTACATCAGCGTTAATTAACTTCTTAGGCATTTATATAGAATTTTACATCATTTAAGGATAAATTCATTCTAAAATTCAGATTACTACTATGGAACTACTTATCCGCACGCATTGCTACCGTGTTGTACCATGGTGCAGTGGTCAAATGTCTTTGTTTTGACGCAGATAAACCTAAGAGTGAATTAAGTATAGGTCTAATCTTTCTGCATGTGTCACTTTAATGTTCTTACTGTGATGTTCAGATCCGGTGATCTTTACGTAGTGATTTTTCCGGTGAACGTTCCACTGCTGCTGCAACTCCCGCACACATGTCTACCCTTTTTGTTAGTCTTCCAGAGTGCTGTCTTTCATGAACCCAGTTTGCAATAGTTTCTTCTCCCAACGTAATATTGTTGGTTTCGTTGACGGAGTCCAATTAAATCGAATTCTGAAATGATTTGTGATCTCTCTCAATGGTTTCCCACTGCGAGGTTATTAATGGGCCCAGGTACTCATGACAGTGCTTTTCTCCAGGGTGTGGTTGCCATACGGCTTCATTTTTGCGAATATGTCCTCATTTTGCGAGTAAAAGTTGCCGTCCACAGTTTTGAAAATTCCAGATTTGTCCGTAATTTGTTTAGTTGAAGAAAAATTAATCATATTAATGTACTAATTATTTATATCCATATGGACAACTGAGAAATCTAGCTTTCGTGCGTTGACCATTGTTTTAAATCTTACAGGTTTGTTAACCTGTCCATTAACATTATTTCCGTTCATCTGGTTTCATTCGCCCACTTTCATGTACACGTGCACCGGATACAAATTGCTCTTCAGGATAAAAAATAAACGAATAATAAAGAGGTGAGCAAATGATATTTATAAACATTATATATTTAATTATTTATTTGTTGAATGCACTTTTAACATAGTAGACCTGAGCCAGTTACGGTTATTGAATTATTCTCTGCAACTAATGTAACTCTCTTGGCGGCTTATCGTTGGTCTAATACTTTTCTGACATAATATTATCAGAGCGTTTAGATATTATGTTTATTACAGATATTCTTCAAAATGCCGACGAGAAAATGCAGGTTTACAGATGATCTTCAGAAAAGATTTCCATCTTTTCGCCGTGGACGGGAAGTTTGTGAAGCAGAGTGTATGATTTGTCCCATCACTTTCGTGCCCGTGACAAACCATGGTGCCAGATACCTAGAAATACACATGAAGGCAGACAAGCTCTGTAAGAATGTGAAACGAGTAAATTCTTGCAAAAAGTGACGAATTATTTTGTCAAAACAAATACGGTCCTCGATGACAGTGTATGTACTGCTGAAGATGCTCTGGTATTTCATGTTGTATAGTTCGTACAATTCAATGAATTGCACTCCTGTGTTACTGAAGAGTGTATTTCCTGATTCTGCAATAGCTCCTAAAGTGCTGTGTGCTAAAACGAAAACCGAAGCCATAGTGAACTCTGTGTTGGCACCACATTCAGTGCAAACTGTGATAAAATAGAGAATATTCCCTTTGTTAGGTATGTCTACAGATGTAAGCAATTATGGAGCAGTAAAATTATTTCCTGTCCTGTTGCATTAGGATAGGATAACTGCAACACAACGTTTGGGAGTATCAATGGGAAGGAAGGAAAAAATGTGTTCTCCAATCTGAAGAGGGCACTAATTCCTCATTAGTTGGGATTGGTTGCCAGGCTCACCTTCTCAATAACTGTATTCAACATGGTACTGCTCTCTTGGAGTTAGACTTTCAATCTCTTATCTTCAAAATCTACAATTACTTTTCTGTTTACACTATTCGAGTGGAATTAGAATTTAAAACAATGTGGAATTTAAAAGAGTTCTCTGAATTCGCTCAAGTTGAATACCAACAGTTGCTTTATCACAGCAAAACCCGCTGACTGACGCTGATGCCAGCTATTCAGAGGATTATCCAAATGTATCCAGCTTTAAGATCATATTTTTGTCACACTATAGGCCTTGTTGCAGGTGACAGTGAATTGTGAAAAGAATGGCCGACGAATCCGACATAGGACTTTGGTACACGCTGCACTATGTTCCATCCTGGCCAGCTGATCCACGTCGTAGAATGCATTTTCCAGTCTAGCTCATCTCTTAACCGCCGCGTTCCAAGGCGTGACTTTTAAGATGTGACTACCGATCAAATTTAGAAGTCGAGTGAAACTCGGGTCAAGATCTCGATTAAATTCAGTGCACCTGTACCTATGCGAGTCAAGTATGCGAATCCAGCAGTTTTAGGATATGCGCAAACAGAACCGAGAACCATCCAAGTGAAGGATTCACATGCTGAGGATTCGAGAACATTCATCTCAGATATTTCAGACAGAAGACTGTTTATCTTAGCAATAAGGAAATTGCAGAGGAGCCCGTAGCCAAAGATAAGGCAATTACAGTGGCAGGTCAGGAGTTTCCAATTATTTTTGTATTGAGTACCCCATCAATATTTACTGCTGAAGGTTACAGTTACTTCATAAAATATTCCTTTATTGCGTGTTCAAACGTTAGGATTTTTTTTTATTATTTTTTTTTTTTAATTTCAACATCCTGTAGCTTGATAGGTCATATCGGACGAACGAAATGGGTGAAATGATGCTTAAATCAGCTCGGGTTCCATAGAACATAAAATTACTCCACATTTCTCTTTTCACGATAAGACAAAATCTCCAAAAACAACTCACCCTAACCAAGATTCGAACTCAAGACCTCGAATGTGAGGCATACACGCTATCCCAATACCATAGATGCGGGCTATTATGCATGACATTAAGATAGTTTGTTTGCATAGAACGTGGTTTCAACAAATATAAATTAACTACACCTACTCAAACTCCCGTAGCTGATTTTCATATTACCCGGAAGGCCTTCAGCGATAGTCAAATCTTTTAAAGCTGCTCGTTGTATTAAGGCTTTGAATTTCCGTTATCTTTGCACGGCCAACAGATAAAAAGTGAATAACGACCTTCGATTTGAGAAAAGTATAAGAATTGCCAAACTGATACAAATTACAAGGAAATGGTTCGCTTCACCAAAAAATGCATTTAGACATACCTAGTGTGCTTTAACCAGACCTGCTTTTTTGTACAGTAAGATTTGGTCTATCCCTTACGGTTTACCAGCTATGCGAAAGTCACCCAGAGTAAAATGGACTACATGGGCTATAGGCATAAAATTCAAAATATACATTTTATTTGCCATAAGAGTATCTGAAACATATGACATTTTAATGAAAATCGTTAGAGCAATCTTTGAGAAAATAAAAATTCTGGATAAATGTTCTATGTAAAGGATAGTTTAGGGTGGAAGAATTTTCTTCAAAATCTTCGTGTCGCATCCTTAAGATATTGAACTTAAATACTAACTTTGGTTTTTAACCGACTTTTCGTTTTTGAGTTATGCTGTTTACAGACACACATACCTTTTTTCTAAAAGTTTTTTGTTTTCTTTTTGGATTCAGGGAGCCTCAAAATATATATTTCTGGTAAAATCCCGACATCGAAATTTTGGATTGAATACAATACTTCCCCCACGTAGTATACGTAGCAGAGAAAGTAAAAGTGCCTGGGTCAGAAGATACAGAATAATGTAAATTATCAACCAGTTCGTCTTAATCACATGGGCATGAGGAGAATTAACAGATATCTTACTGTTTACGTCTATCTACCTCATGATTGGATATGCAGGAACGAAGTGGTTAAGAAAAATGCGTAGTGTATATTTACAAATATTTACAAAGGAAGAGGCACTTGTATTGATGTTAGCACTCACGCGACTTACTTTGCCCTAGTTATAGTACAAATTATTCTTACAAACGCTTATTGCTCTGTCTACCAGAGAGGGTTACCTGTACAGGTGAGTCACAGAACATCTTACGGAGTTCACCGGCACAATACCAAAGGAAAGGTTACAAATTTCGATGCCGTTATACACGTAGTGCAGACGTTCGATAGTAACGCTGCAGCCGTAATAAATATAGCTCAGATCCTTTTATCTGACCCTGATATTAAACGTCAATTGACATACATTACCTCGAAATTTGAGTTTCTTCCCGCTGCAATTCAAGCTTTAGAAACGTCTGGACAACTGGTAAAATAAATTACCGTGCTGAAAGGAGTTATCCGCAAGCTGGATGCTCTGGAAGATAGCATGGGAAAAATCTTATGTGCTGCACTCACATAACTTTCTCTACTCTTGTATTAACCATTCTTACAAATTCTTATGCCTCTATCTTCTTCGTGTTGAGATAAACATTTGTACAAATTATCTTATTGCTTATTTCCTTGTACGTACAAGGGAAATATTAGAATACAGTAGGCTTTGTGCGATAGTCAAATCTTTTAAAGCTGTGAGATTCCGTTCTCTTTGCACACTTAACATATAAAAAATGAACTACGATGTTCTATTTCACGAAAGTTTTGTTTTCAGAAACTCATACACTTAACAAGGAATATCTCCGAAATGGTTTACCCTACAAGAAAATTTATTCAGACATAAATTGTGTAGTTTAGCAAGATCTACATTTTTTGTATAGTATGATTTGGTCTATCTCTAACGGTTTACTAGTTATGCAAAAGTCGCCCAGAGTAAATAAGACTACAGGGGTTATAGCCAGAAAATTCAAGATATACATTTCATTTGTCATAAAAATATCTCAAACATATGACATTTTAATCAAAATCGTTAGAGCCATTTTCAAGAAGATCAAAATTTTCTATGAAAAGGGTAGTTTAGGGTGGGGCTGTTTTCTTCAAAATATTCGTGTCGCATCCTTGAAAGACATTAAATACCAACTTTGGTTTTTAACCGACTTTTCGTTTTTGAGTTATGCTGTCCACACACACACACACACACACACACACACACACACACACACACACACACACACACACACACACACACACACACACACACACACACACACACACACACACACCTTTTTCTAAAAATGCTTTTTTTTTGGATTCAGGGGGTCTCAAAAGATATTTCCGGTGAAATCTCGATATCGAATTTTTGGGTGGAATACAATACTTCCTTCTACTTACCAGTAGAGAAAGTAAAAAGAATCGCTTCTAAACTGGAAAATCTTTTACAGAGCAATGGACAGCATAAATTGCGTAACATTGCCGGCGTAATTGCAAATGAAAACAGTGCTTTAAGATTCCCAGATGTATACAGAAATGTCACAAAGTTTACATAGATGTGCACCTGTGTTTTCAGCAGATGTGGAACGCAGCTTTTCTGCATAGGTAATTAATATTGACAACCATTTTCATTCGAAAACCTGAAAAGGTGGGTTGTAATTCACTGCCACAAAGAGACATAGAAGTTGATTCATGTGCACTGTGTGAATTAATGTTTGCATTAATTATTTGATGAATATGTTTAAGTTAAGTTAAGAATTAGCAGAAATGCTGTAAACAGTATTGCAGAAGCGAAGTAAGTATTCAAGAGAAGTGTATAATTCTTCTTTTACAGTCATGTGGACACTAACGCGCGGTATCAAGCGCCTATACGCTTTCCTCACGTTGCGACACCAATGTCGCAGCCCTATATAATTTAACATTCAAGCTGTCTAAAAATAGTATATAACAGTACATATTAAAAGTGATTTTACTTTGCTTATGGGATTGCTACAGTTGACTTTCAACCTCATTCCCTATATATTCCTATCGCAAAATAAAACCCCATTTTTACAGTTACATATGTCATAAATATTTATTTCATGCACTGCTGTCGGAATCCAACAGAGCATAATCAGAGTTTTATGGGAAAATACTATAATTCAACATTAAAAGCGCGGTATTCTACGCCTATGCCGTTGGGATCAGTTCGACCCAAGTTGAGTATTGCTGTCAATGTCATGAAATTTAGTTATAAACTATGGCCTGCAATGTTTGGCTCACCTACAATCCTTCCAATCCGAGAGTGGGTCCTAACATAAATGGACTTCGTTGCACTTAGACATTCAGTGACCTTCCACATTCTTTAAAAAGAACCGCCAGGCAAGTACCCTACTTTTCGGTTTTAGTTATGCCGTACACAGTAAAACCTGGCGGATGTTTTTTTCTAAAAATTAAACAGTGGACCTCAAAACATTTTGATATGGAGTTCTTGAACGAAGTGCAATACTTACGGTATTGTAAGTAGTACAGAAAGCAAATCCTCACATGTTTCCTATCACCATCGGTAACCGAGCGGTCGCCGACCTTTCTGACCCATGGCTTTATAGGAGGTTTTCCTGGTTCGCCAGGTGAATGCTGGGAAGTATTTCCATACTCTCCGAATTTCCTGTCCCTCTATTTAGTTACATTAATAATTTCATTTAACCCTTCATCTCGGTAGGTTTCTTTCAGGGTTGGAAGCGTCGGCGAGCGTCGCGGCAACAGAACGGCAGCGGCATCAAGTGTGCTCTGAAAATCTCAGCCCTCGGATTGGAAAGTGTCCTACTGGTTTCCGGACCCCCGGAATGGTACAAGCTTGAGGGAGGAAGGGGAACCGGTTTGCGAGTCCCGAGCCCCCCTTCGGAAGTTGGGAGTACGAACTGGAAGGGGTGGGAGAGGAACCGGACTGAACCAACCTCCACCGGGGTGCTTCTAACTGGGAAAATATAGGGACCCTGCCCACTGCTCTGCTGCGGCAACGTTTCGGCTGCCCTTCGGATCCAATCGCCTTATCCATCCTCCAGGGGGGGGGAGGTGCCCTGTCAGGGGCATAAGCGAAAAATATCGACTTTCGGTCGAGGTTCTATGAGGTACCTCCGCAAGTTAACACTGGGTCAATGAGTCATCACCATCGAGCCTGGAAAAGTAAGCACGGGTTTGGCACATCCGGGGTCCGAAGCCAACCTGACATCCTCGGTATGATTTCCTCCTTGTGAGATTGTCGGTGAAACGCTTATGCACGTGTTGGTGGAAAGCGATGTCCTTGTTTTTTGAGGAATACGTGCTGAGCCTGTTTTTTCTGTTTCCAGTTCTCACGGAGGGTGAGCATTTTCAATACACGTTGGTTCTTGCTTCACCTAAACGGGAGGCTATGGGCTAACTTACCCCTAGCCAATCGCCCAGGACTTGGTTTTCAGCATACCCCAGGATGCCCTGACATCCCAGTGAATGGGGAGCACTGGAGTACTTCAATGAAGAATCAAATGAACAAAGAAAAAACGAGTCAGTGCATATGACCTAAATCAAAGTGTATGGAATAATACCAAGACAATGATTGCATCACAAGCGAGGTGGCGCCGCGGCAACATGCGACTCGCATTCCCCAGCGACCGCGCATTCTGACTTGTTTTCATGGTTTTCCCTTGTCAGTTAGGTGAATGCTAGGTGCTTAATTTCATACCAGTTTCCTTTCCATCATTTCCCTTCATTCCATATCCTTATCATCTCTCAGGTGTGCTTTCAGGGAAATGAAGTTTGGCGGTGCCGGACAGAGGGTGCGGGTAACTGCTGTTCTCGGCGCTAGGTGGCATTGGGTGGCCGTTGTCCTCCGTGGGTGGGGACGCTTCTGCGAAACCGGACCCGCGGGGTGATGGCTGCTCGGCGGGGCTTGACGCCAGGATGAAGAGATCTCAGCACTTGCTAGGGACCTCGGCACGTCTCTGTGCCCATCTGGCTACGATCCTATGGCACCCTTCTTCATCCCTGGTTCCGGGGGGTTCTTAGCCACAATAGATCTGCCTAGGTCACTGTGCGCGAGTTGTCACCCTGGATGGCTCAGTTGGTTAGACTTTGGTCTACTGACCCCAAGGTCGCGGGTTCAGATCCGGCCCAGACCGGTGGTGCGCTTAAAAACGACAACTCCATATCAGTAGATTTACTGGCATGTAAACGAACTGCGGGACAAAATACCGACACACCGGCGACGCTGATGTAATCCCTTCAATTGACAGCGTCATTAAACAGCAACATAATTTTCTATTGTGCGCGAGTTGTCCCCCACCGTTTATACCCTTTACCCTTTATGATTGAATCACAGAGCACAGATATTTTTATCTCTTGGTCATGCAAAGTGAATGGAATTTCAAAGACATCACATAGTGACCAATATGCCCTTAAATTAATTTGCAATGTGAATTTCCGGTTCAGAAGAAATAGTGCTGGTACTGATAACACCATTGATGACATTGGATGGGAAACAATCGAATTTATCGATAATTTGTTTAGGAATTTCCAGTCATTAAAAATTCCTCATTTTTATGAAGGAGTACAAGACCTCTACTTAATATACATACATATTGTAACTTCCTCCAGATGTTTTCAACTCTCACTTTATCAGTTTTCATTTACACTTAATAATCTAGTTCAACATTTGCCGAGAGTTCCGTTGGGCCATTTCGGTACTTTAGTATGAATACCGAGCGATGTGGTTCCACAGCAACGTGTGCACTCGTCTTCGGGAGGTCACGGGTTCGATCCCCGTCTACCGACCATTCTGACTTGGGTTTTTCTCTGTCACTAGGCGAATGCCGGGTGGATTCTCTTCTCGACGGATTCCTTTCCCTTCATTTCTCACTTCCCTCCCTGGCTAACTATCAGGTTTGGTTGCTAGCGCGGTACGTTCCAACGAATGCGCACAGATGGCACAGGTGCTTGAGCTCTATAACCCCTTCCCTGACCCTGCTGGAAGTTGCTGCTCCAGCCTCGTCGCCCTCTCCCTGGGTAGAGGAAACACTTCGGTTGTACACCAGATGTTAATATGTAACTGCTAGGGACTTATGTGCGTCTCTGGGCTTCGCTGGCTCCATTCTGACAGGCATCCAGTCTGACTTCACCTCATCCCTTCCCCTGGGGGGTGGTAGCCCGCAAAAAGATCCATGTTGGAGTCGCGGTGGGTCGCGGTGTCCCTCCGCTACCTCTCTCCCTCTGTTCACTGTCAGATTAGGTACATTCTTCCGTGACCTAGTGGCGTAATAGCTACCTCTCTTCCAGACTCACCAAGGAGTCGAACATAACCATTTAGTGCATGGTCGTCACGGACTCGCTCGAAGAGTAGAACTTCTCTTCGCACTCGCTACTCGACAGCGCTTATAGTGTTTACACTGGGCAAGTGTGCGTATTATCTCGTATTATCTCGTTTACCGTTCCGACTGCCCGGAGCCAACCATTCGCTAACCTTGTGCAATATCGGCTGTGTCACATAATTTCCATCGCAAGAAACAAAGGTAGTAACAATGGAGTAGTATGACATTTTATTCCACTGAGTGTTACAATCTTTAATTTGCAATACGTAATATTGTAATATGAGTGGATCGTGTTAAAGGCTCTACTTTTAGTGTTAGATGTCTATTGACTATTTGCATTCATCAATGTTATTCACCATAAGTAACTGCATCATTCTAAGGTTTCTGGAACACTGCTAATGACTAGCAAAATGTAAGGGAAGTATTTTGTATTTGAGAGTATGAAAAATTGTTATGTTTGTATACTCGTGCAAATATCAGAAAGCCAGATGTTAGTTCAGACGTCGATTCAATTAAGCGATTATTGGGAAAGGCGCGTGGACATCAGTTATGCAGTTCGCATCGGACGTGCGGTCTCCCTGCATTGCTGCCACATCATGCATCAAATATCAGAATTTCAAACCCACCCTCTTTCTGCGGGTTTGTGTGCGCGATCCGTAGATATTTAGACTGCATTCTATTAGGAAACATCGTGCCAAGTGTTCCAGCCCTCAACATGTCATTCCGCCGTAAATGTGATTAAGGCATTGTTTCCCTTTGACAGCAGTAGAAAGCTAATCACAATGGAACAACATTTCAAACGCATTCAGTTTTTTACAAAGTCAAAGCGTACTTTGTTCGGCAAAGGCTCAAAAATTAAATACTTTCGGACAATACATCCGCTGTCACAGCTTCATGTTTGCGCATTTTTTTACGTATACTTCATGGCAACTTAACCATGCTGCTAGATCGCTAATTATTCCTCTTATATTTGAAAAAGCACAAATATTTCGTTTCTGTTAATTGAAGGTCTATTCTAATGCCCTCGCATCAGTTTAAGATAACTTTTGATTTGCTCAGAAACTATTAGAATAATACTTCCAGTCCGATAATGGATGCTAACATAACAATGCACGTAGTATCACTCCGCGTTTGATGTTTTGTGAAAGCATGGAAAAACTTCCCTTCTGTCTGAACATTCGTAAAAGTGAGTTTTTTTTTTTTTTTGTTTTTTTTTTTTCTTCATTTTTGGGGAATTTCTACAATGCCTTAGGTTTCCTGTACGGAACAAAATAATAATTTAATTTGTACATAATAACATAAGATCAGTACACAGGATGAGCACTATTTTATCATGTCTTCATTGTTCCCTTTCCAACCCATCTGTTTCCTGCATCCCTTCACCTTCATACATCTTACTACACTTATCCAGTTTCCATTTTGTCTTTCTTTCCTATTTCTTCCATTTGATGTCCATCTCATCACTTCCTTTGGCAATCTTCCATCTTCCAGGTTACACGCTCAAACCATTGCAGTCTTTTTTCCATTCATCACTTCGATTATATCCTTTTCTATATTCGTTGGGCGTCGTATTTGTGCATTTTCAATTATCTCTTTTCTCATCTTCCTAGCCAATCTTCTAAGGAAGTCTAGTTCATCAGTTCTCAATTTTCCTTTCTGAATTCTATTTATGGTCCAAGTTTCCGCCCCTTAAAGCATCACACTCTCACCTATTGATTTATAAATTAATTTCTTTGTTTTAGCCAAAATATTGCTGCTCCATAGTAGTGAGTTTAGCATTCCAATAGCTCCTTCTCTTTGGCATATTCGTTTATTCATTTCTATTTTTATTTATCCATATGCCTGTAATATCAAACCTATGTATTTAAAATGCTCAACCTTCTTAATTTTATGACCCTCAATTTCAATTTCATCACTACCCACTGTCATATTGTTTTATTCAAATGTACTTTTAATACTCATTTCTGTACTCTTCTTGTAGTTTCCTGCACATATAATTGAATTTTCGTTATCTTGAGCAACTAGCACTTGGTCATCCGCAAACAGTAGATTAGAGTGATATAGACATGTTTAAATTAGCATACTACACATACTTCAACTATCATGGAATATGACTCGTGCGTCTACATCTATACCTACTGTAAATATATGGTGAGCCCAAATAACAATAACTAAGAAAGAAATTGCTGACACAGCTCCATTCAATAGAGTAAAGGAATATTCCTCGTGTAAAAAAAGATTATAAAATTGTTTCCAGCACTCGCAGCAGACCTTATGCAAAGAAGTTTTTAGAAGACTGAAGATATTAACCTTACTCTGCATGTATGTATTCCCGATCCTAAATTTATTTATATGCAATCGAGCCACATTTATAGCAAACAATGAAATTCACGAGATAAACACTAGACAAAAGAGTAATATCCATCATCGCAGTGCAAAACTTGTTTATTTCCAGAAAAGGGTACGCTATGAAACCATATCAAATGCTCTACCTAATGATCTTGAGAGAAAGGTTGATAATTGTTTCTTCTTCCTTTCCTTATTACCCTCCTCTTATGTAGGACTTGCACCCCCTAGGAATTACAAGCCAGTGCCTAGGGTCAGACGTCTGTCGGGGAACAGAAGAACCTCTGGACCGGACAGAGTGAAGACCTGGAAGCAGGTGGTCAGCCAAGTATCAGATATGATGGTGAGGAAGAGGATGATACGAAATGCAGGCGAAATCAATGATTGGAAAGGTGATAATGGAGTAATTGGTTGAATGAGAGATCCCGGAGAAAACCCGCCCAGACGCCGCTTCGTCCACTTCGAATACCACATGCGGGTCTCTGGGATCGAACCTGAACACTGTAGGTGGTAGGCGAGCAGGGTAGATAATTTCAATACATCTAAAATTGCTGTTAAAGAGCACCTATGCTCAAAATCAATTTATTCTGTACAAGATTATCTGAATGACGAATTATCCTACTAAAGCTAATATAGCTTTGAAAGGAGTTTCTAGCTGCTTTAGTGACAAATCATTGTAAATTGCATTTGATGTCTGCTCGAAATCTACTTAAATTTGTGTGTATTGAACAAATGGCAACAATGATATGCATTGCTAATTAAACAACAAAATAATGAGACGTAGCAGCACAAAGCTAGATAAAGTTTAAACAAAGTTAAATTTGTACTTGTAAATACACATTGTTATTCTTGTAACCACAGGGAAGATTTTGTTCTGTTTCTGAAATATACCTCCTTTGTTTTTTCTCTTATATTGCCTCTGTATAATGTGTATTTATGCTCAATATTAAAATCTAATGTTTATGTCCATATGCACTATACTATATATTTCCATTGACATGTTCAATGTTCACGGGCATTTATGACCGCTTTGTGAACTAGCTGAATGCAATCTAGTCTAACGTAATCATTGTTATCTTAACCAATAATCATCTTTCAGTGTACCAGCACTGAGTATTAAAGAAATATAAATTCCCTAAATGTAATACATCAAGAGTGGGGTGATTAGTAAAAACTTAATGTTCATCGGAGTCCTAGGGTAATAGCGAAAAATAGTTCTCTGGCTCGGGACCAGAAGTGGTGATATTGCTTTAGTCGTGGAACAGTGCTTTATATTCGTTAAGTCAAATTGAAACAGCATTTTATGTTAAGTTAAATGTGACCCGCTTCCATGTCTTCACTCTGTCGGGTGGTCCCCGACAGGCATCTGACCCTAGGCACTGACTTGTAAGAAGGGAGGGGGCGGAAACCAGTAGGCTGACCTTCCAGTCCTGGGGACGAGATTTCCAGAACTCACTCTTTTCCCCTCTCGTGTTGCTGCCACGACGCTCGCCAACCCTTCAAACCCTGAAAGAAATCTAACGGGATGAAGAGTGAAATGAAATTATTACTGTAATGAAATGGAGGGACAGTAAATTCGGAGGGTATGGAAATCCTTCCCAGCATTCGCCTGACGACGCGGGGAAGCCTACGAAAAACCCCATGGGACTGGAAGGTCGGCAGCGTGAATAGAACCCGCGACCTCCCGAATGCAGGCCACAGAGGTTACCGCCTTAACCATCCAACCTAAAAATTGCATATCGAGATTTCACCAGACATACAAGGTTTAAGATTCCCTGAATCCATAAGACGCATTTTAATAGGTTCCTGTGTGTGTGTGTGTGTGTGTGTGTGTGTGTGTGTGTGTGTGTGTGTGTGTGTGTGTGTGTGTGTGTGTGCGCGCGTGCGTGCGTGCGCGCGCGCGCCAACATCATAATTAAAAAAGGTCGTTTATTTAAGTTATGCATTTTCCAAGGATGAAAAACAAAATTTTAAGGAAAATCATCCACCCTAAATTACCCCTTACATAGGAAAAATTTCATTTTTTATTTTCGCAAAAAATTTATTTTGAAGACTTTTATTAAAAACATGTTTAAGACATTTTCATGACAAATTAAATATAAATGTTTACTTTCCTGCGAATAGCCCGTGAAGTACTCTTCATTCTGAGCTACTTTTGTATAACTGGTAAGTCGTGAGAGATAAATAATCCAACTATGCAAAAATTCTGGATATGTGAATACACAGTTTATATTAGATTAAAAAATGTGAGGTTGATCGGTTGCAAGATATTTCTTATTGTTTGGAATTTTCAAATACTTATGCTTTTCTCAAGTAGGAAACTGCTATTTTTATCCCCCCCCCTCTCTCTCTCTCTCTCTCTCTCATGGTCGTTCAGAGAACGTAGAATTTCAATACCATCAGATAGCGATACAGTTATAAATGTTGAGTAGCGTGTTATTGTTAAATGAAGGTTAATCTAAATTAACAAGAAGCAAATAGAATAACACGCTTTTGTATGGATAGTTTGTGGAAGAAATCGTAGAGAAGCAATGAATCAATGTGTCAATGAAATACAACATTAAAAATAAAAATTTTGCATTCAAAATTTCTAAACATTGTTAAAGCCTTATCCACCTTATAGTCTAATAAAGTAATTCCGGAAAATGTAGTTGTGTATCTTGCAGCACTTCTGAAACAACCTAAAGTTTAGAAAATTGGCATTACCGGTATAGGCAGTAAAGGCTTCACAGAAGCTTAGTATATTAGGACAAGTGTTTCTTGAAGGGCACTCTTTCCGTTTGTCCGTTCGTCAAATCATCCGTAAATATGAAACAATTCGCGGACCATTGCATGTGAAGAATTACACCATAATTTAAGGATATAGCATCATCCTGTGCAGCTGATTTCAATATTATGTTACTGATTTCTCATTGACAGGTTTAGGTCTTACATTTAGCAAGGTAAGCTGCTCTGAGGTTAATTAGTACTTTCGTTATATGTATGTCTTGTCTACCCGGGTTTGCACAGATACATACTGTAAGAAAGAGGTTGAAAATTGGGGTTGAGACTATTTTTTAATACTGTGTAGCCTTTCTCTGGCAGCTAATGGCGTCGCCAAATTGAGTACAATATATGTACCTGCACAGCCTGTGCTTGCTATTCAAGTAAACCACAAACAATCTGAAACCGTTCATTCCTATTGAGCACAAAAATGTTGAACATTGATTCATGTTGAACACCATCACTAAGACACATTTCTCTTCCCATTTTATACAGACTTAGGACTGTCAGCAATGTTTTTGTTGGTATGCTAAAATACGTTGATCAAAATTACAATAATTAAGTTTTTAAGTAAAAAATTTTCAGTGACAGGTTGTTCGTTTTACATAGCAGCTTCTTATATTAATACTAGCCACAGTCGATACTCCTCTTAGAATATCAAGAAATGCATTTATTTTTAGGTGTGGGCTGATGGAATTCTTATCAAATTTAGAATGAAATAATTTGCATATATTTTTTATTCTGCTCTCGGATGTCCACATTTGTAGAGGGAATGGTGCGGAATCATTAATGTACAACTAAATAAGCACTAAATTTATTAATTTCGATGGTTTGGTAAGATATTAAATCTCTACAAACGAAGCATCGACTTCCGCAGAAGCAAGGATTGTTTGTCATCATAGAATATCCAGAGTCCTAGTAGATCTTCAATTTGTCGAAGCAGGGTTTGATAAAAATGAAACCGATTCCCACTAATAGCTGCAAATGGCCACACAACAGCATTAAGATTGCTATGTTCTAAAGGAATGATTGCAGTCTTCGGATTACACTTGAAAATTAGTCCTTGTTTACAATATGTACGTGGCAGTTTGTTCTGTTGGCAGAGCACAGAATTCTTCTCCTTCTTCTGATTACCCTCCCCTTATGTAGGCCTTACACCCCTAGGACTTACAAGCCAATGCCTAGCGTGAGACGCCTGTCGGGGAGCAGAGGAATCTCTGGACCGGACAGAGTGAAGACCTGCAAGCAGGTATGATAGAAAAGAAGAGGATGATATGAAATGTGGTTGGAATCTATGACTGTAAAGGTGATAATGGAGAAAGTTATGAAATTAGTGACGGGAGAAACCGGAGAACCCGGAGAAAGCCCGCCCTGACGCCGCTTCTTCCATCACGAATACCAATGCGGGTCCCTGGGATCGAACCACCGTAACCGCTCGGCCCCGTCGCCGCCCGGAACACAGATTACAAGTGTGATATATTGTCCGCTTCAACACTATGTATTGTAAAAGCAGTTTAATATATTTAGGTAATATGAAAATGATCCGTCCATTAATACCTTTATTTTTCAGATAGTAGTTGTAAATTAGTTTCCGTACAAAATATTGTCATTTTATTAACTTTGTCATTGACACTAAGAACATTTTGACTCAAAGTGCTCTCAATTGTCAGATTATCTAATGAATCATTAGATCTAAAGTTTTAGATAGATTTGAAGATGTCCTATATCTAGCAGCGTGAGAATTTTGTTTAATTTAATAGAAATCTTTCGTTGCCAGATGAACAGTGAAACTAAAAGAAACTATTTTCGAATCAAATTATTATGTGCTTCACCCCACTAATTACACTGTGATTATCACTCACCTTATGATTACATGTACCACCCCTGCTCAGTAATACACCGCATTTGCCACACATGACTAGAAGACGGATTTCTGCATATTTTCGTGTTTTATTCCTGCAAATATAAACATGTGCATGCAATACGAAAATACGTTTGTCATTTGGAATCAATTGGCAGAGTTTTATAGCGCACAGAATGCATATTCACCGGATTAGTGCATATTTCACTGATATGTGGATAAGGGTGCGTATATTACTTTTTTCTCCATTTAATGCTAAAATGTTAGTTTTCAACCCCATAAAATAACAAGTTTCTGCTTTATTATCTTGGTTTTGCAAAAGAAGATAATTTTGTTTTCATAGAAAGCCACCATCCCTAGGTGTATAAAATATTCACCTTTTCACACAACCGTGACAATACCGAGCAGGGGTCTGCAGTTTCAAATCTCAACAAGCTAATAAAGCAATCTGGTCTACGCCATTTCCTAAAAGGAATATTTCGGAAGAACGGAACGTGTTTGCCAACTATACACAGTTGGTGGTAATTTCCTTGTTTTCGTTTTCAACCGGAGATACTCTTTGAAATCTGAACATCAGCTTTATTGTACATTATTATTGACCACGGTGACAAAACAAAGCGGGAATCGAAGTTTAAATTCTTAGCTGTTTCTCAAATGACATTTTGTGAGTGTTAATTGACCAAGATAGGTGTATTTCAATGCCGAAGGAAAAAACCAGTAAAATATCTTAGCTTCATCAAGCAAAGCATCCTACATTAACAAACAACAAACGGAAAAATTGTTCTAAGCCAAGTCTGCAACAAACATGTGAGTATTTTAAATAACTTATTATCAGTTTATCACTCTGTTAATCAATATAATTCTGCACTGAATGTCTTTTTATATACAATAAAGTAAGGTGAATTACATTTCACTAATTATTCATTTTTACTTTCAGGTTCCCTGTGACAGACAGTTTCAGATCACACGACACTTGCAAACAGCAGCTCACAAGAAAAATGCTGCTGGGAAAACCACGTCAAAAATTCAGACAACTTTAACATCATTTTCTGCAAAGAACATTGGAAATGATGCTTTTTCAACAGACCTGTGTAAAGCTTTGGTGTCGTAAAACACTCCTTTAAAGAAATTAAGCAATTCAGAACTACGAGGATTCTTGGAGAAATATTTCGGAAGAAATGTTCCTGGCGAGTCTACACTAAGGAAAAATTACATTGGCCATCTTTATGAAGAGGTAAGTTCGTTTAATTTATGAAATTATGAAAACAATAAACTTTAATATTACATCAGAGCAGCATTTTTTATAAGAGCGATATGCACGAGGTTTTTTTTTTTTTTTTTTTTTTTTTTCAAAGCTTTTCTCTTAGTAAAAATTAGCATCGTATGTGTTTAATATACAAATTTCAGGAACACTTACTCCGCGATATATGGCAAAATTTGTTTTAGTGAGCGAACTGGTTGAATTACAGCGAAAAAAATTAGTACGCTTTGAAAAGGCCTATGTAAAACCGAAAATTTCACACAATAAATAATTAAAGCTCATTAACGAACAAATTTCAGTGATGAAAATACGCAAGTCTGATAACAGAAGTAGACTACTATATATCAGCCTTAAACATGTTCTGCAAATATATTCAGTCGAAATATGACACCAAACACTGGAAAACGTATTTATCGAAAATGCTGTCAATAACAAGGTTGTTCGTCTATTGAATAAAAGTTGTATATCTTCGTTAATATTATTAAAGATGACTTCATAATAGCTCTAGTTACTCTAAGAGGAACTTTAATTGTGAAAACCACCTATGCAATATATAATACTTGTATAGGTATCATATACCTACATATAATTTCTCTTTTGCCAAGTTAGTTCGTAAGGTTTGATTCTATTATCTGTTTAAAATACTACTTACTATATGGCTATCGCTAATAAGGAAAAGTTATAAAATTGCAAGGTTCTTCAAAGAAAGAGAGAGAGAGAGAGAGAGAGAGAGAGAGAGAGAGAGAGAGAGAGAGAACATAGGCCCGGCTCTGTAGCGTGGTGGTAGCATGTCTGCCTCAGGTCCAAGACGTTGCCGGTTCGAATCTCGCTTAGGGCGAGTTATCCGGGTAAGGCTTTCAACGAGGTTTTCCCCTGAGACGGCGAATATTTTGGGTCTATCTGTTAAAAAATACCCTTTACTTTATTACGTATAGAAAGTAGGGAGAGCATTGCATTCCACCCAAAATTTAGATACCGAGATTTCAATTAAAATGCGAATGGGACTCCCTGATTCCAAAAAAAAGTACTCTTAGAAAATTGTGTGCGCGTGTTGTTGTTGTAGTGTTTAACGCCCGCTTTTACTACTACGGCACCGCAGGCGGTGACACTGATGATACATGAAGATGGAGTACCGGTGGAATGAGATGGCGGGGGAAACCGGAGTACCCGGAGAAAACCCGCCCTGACGCCGCTTCGTCCACCACGAATACCACATGCGGGTCCCTGGGATCGAACCCGGGCCGCCTAGGTGGTAGGCGAGCGCGCTAACCGCTCGGCCACGGCGCCGCCGTATGTGCGGTGTTAACGGCATCACTCAAAACTGAAACGTCGGACAAATACGAAACGTGGTATATAAATTTAATATGTTCCAAGGATGCAACACGAAGATTTCAAGAAAATCCTCCCCTCCGAACTACTCTTTACAAGGAATATTTTTCGAAAATGTGGATTTTTCAAAAAGGTTCTGACGATTTTGATTAAAATATCACATGTGCTATTTTATGACAATTAAAGACCATATCTTGAATTTTTAGAAATAGCCTCCGAAATCCTCTGTATTTTGTCTGAACCAGTGTTGTACAGTTGGTAAACAGTAACAGATGGACAAAATGTTACTACATAAGGAACGTAGATCTCGTTATACCTTTGTCAAATACACTTTTTGTAGCGTTAAGCATTTACGAGATATTGTTTGTTAATGATTTGCATTTTGAGATGGTTTATCCTGTTTTCAGCTGTAAATCACTACTCTCCCTCCTTCCTTGTAACATCAGTAAAGCAAGCAAGGTCATACATCCCAGTTAGCAAATATCACCTTGAACATACACCTTCAACGAACTTGAACAAACTCGAGTGTTCTAGATTATGCGTTGCACTCATACGTGTTGCTGGTTGCATATGCAGCAAGGCTGATGTCGGTGGTGATTGATGATGGATGATGGAGAATAGAAGTTGGAGGATGAGGATGATAACAAGGGTGATGGTGAGGATGATGATGACCATGACGATGACGATGACGATGACGATGACGACGACGATGACGATGACGACGACGATGACGATGATGATGTAGTTTTAAGTGCGTTCAACTACTTGATCATTAGCGACCCAGCAAGGTCCTCGCTTTGGATTCCGGTCTCCAGTTCGTACATTGCACGACACTAGGTATACGTTGTGAATGTTGTATAATCATCCCTATTTTCTTAATATTTCTTAATGTTTTTCTTATATTTATGTTCACTGTTTATTCAATCTTATTAGGTTTATGCATGTTCTGCAAACTTTTTAATTATCATTGCTCATTTGAAAATCGTACTTGCTTCATTTGGACTCAAGGTCCTGTGGCCACCTATACATTCTATAAGTGTGTTCTTGGAATAAAATTTCTCTCGAAGATTAAGAAAATTTTATGAATACCGGTAATGTTCATCCAAATCTTATTTGTGCCAACAAATGGTCCTTAAGCTCTCGTACACATTATACGTAGAGTGTTTCGCTTAAAGTCTAGTGTAGTATTGTGAGATTCTCCATATGAACTTTCCATTAATTTCTACTCATTTGAACAGAAAATGTGAGTCCGAAATTTTAATCAAACTATTAAATATAAGACTTAAACCCCATAGTATAATAGTTAAACTACAAATAATAAAACACCGTAGCTTTGTACTTATTTTGTCCAGTCTCAAGGCATCTTTTTCAAAGTTGCCCTGTGTGTGTTATGTAATAGTTTCAAGAAATGTATAGATTTTAATCTTGGCTGAGGTGAATACAGACTTAAGAAGGGTTGATGTGAAGAGTTTCCTTGAAGTTTAAAATTTTTGGTGAACAGCTGTGCGCACGACTTTTAATTTTAGATCCTAATTTGAAAATAATGTTTGAAAGATTTAGCTTTGTTGAAATCTGAGTAATATTGAGAGCCTTTATAAGCACAACTTTTAAATGCCAACGATTTTGATATATTTTCCAAAAAAATTCCACAGTATTAAATTTTACATATACTATGCAATATTTTCTTAAAAAACCAACACCCTGTGTTCTATGATCATTTTTTATCTTATTTTCACAAATATATTTCAGTTCAAACAGCATTAATGAAGATATGAAGTAGAGAGTGATTACGGAGAAATAAATTGTTCAGTTTATTGTTTGCCTAAATGTTCTAAAATATATGTTTGAGCCTAATACAGGTTGTGGCTTACCGCTGTTGAAGAATACTTACCGGAGTAGGGTTCTGCGCAGCAGGGATAATATTCTTCATTACGTCGTGCAGGAACTTCCAGTATGTCCCACTCCACAGATAAATAGAACTCGCTTAGGTCTATTCCCACGTTCACCAGGTTACTGCCAGGTTCCTGGTCCATGTGCTTCAGATCTACCTGCACAGAAAGCAAGCATTCACTCTTTAATTGTTAAAAATTGCCGGCTTCACACCCGCTTGCTTAAAATGAAAGTGAACGATCTACCAAAATAATAAAATTATTAGAAATTCCAGTTGTAGTCAAATGTTTCAGAATGGTATTAAGTCAGAGGTTCTTTTTAAACAGTAGTGAATTAAGATTTCGGATATTCATAAGTGAAGTAGAGAAAGTAATATTATTACCTTTAATTATTAAAGTACCTATATTTTCATGCCCTGTCTAATATAAATGTATTAAATAGCTCTATACTAGAATATTTTTAAATATAACTTTTGTAAAAAGCATAAAATAACCTCTATAATGAAATTCAATTTAAATTAAACTTAAATTAATTTACATATATGCAATGACATTCAGAAATTCTTTTCCTTATTTTCAAAGCTTACAAAACTTTCCTTTCCTTTTTGCATTATGTTAATCGAGAAACGTTTACAGGAAAGTCTTATTTAGAATTATTTAGACTTCGTTGTATTTCATTGTAAGTACAAGGGCCATATAGGAAGCTGAACCGTTAGTTAAATCTTTAAAAGCAGGTCGGTATGAACTGGCTTTGAAATTCAATAGTACAATTTGGACCATTTTAATCCTGCGGTGTTCTAACCGGCCGTACGACAGACGTTTACTGGGGAGATGCGAACGCGCTCTCACTTGATACTAAAACCCATGTACAGTGAACGATGGAAATTACGACTAAGGTCTCATGCAGATAATGTGGCAGTTAGACGTAATAAGAAAACGTAATGTTGGTTTTGTCCTTTATCAAAGCATATGATGAAACTGATGGTCATATTTCTGGATGCAAAGATCACAAAGGCTTTGGAAATTCTGAAATATATTTTGCAATTCTCTATCTAATTTCACTGAACGCTCGCCTGATTTTATTTCTCAAGTTCTTGAGAAGTGTGTGTATTGCTTACATGCGTTTTGTTTTAGGCCTCCCCCACACATAATAATCACATATTCGTGTGTACTCGTCATTGCACTATTACAAACAAGGGATTTACTGTTAGTCATGTCTTTAACAACATGTTAAAACGACACTGAGCGGTCAGTTAGCCGGCCGGTATGGCGTGCGTGGTGGCGGCTGACTTTCTTTCCGGAGGGAGCGGTCAACTCCCCAACAGCTTGCTCGTACAACGCCGGTGGTTTTGCAACGGTCCTCACTATATTTTTACGTAGCAAGAGACAAATCAATCACAGAACTTCAAATTATGTGTATTTACTGGAAAGTTGGAACCAATAATAACACCTTGGAAATGGTTTATCCCACAGAAAACATTTGACGTAACTTGCTTGCTTTAAACAGAGTTCCATTAGTCATTTTTTATACATCTCTAGACTTCGGATATTTAGGTTTTAAAAATGTGAACAGATGTTCCCATCTGTTGTATAAGACTGGAAATCCCAAATCCATGTTCTTATTAATGCACTTTTGGTAGATTTATTCTTAGGAGTCTTGCAATCATATCATAGCAACTAACGACTTATATGAACGAACCAACACTTTGCCTTATTTTCGAATAACTGTTTCTGAGAACCAGACGTGGGTCAATTGTTATTGTATTCCATTGCCGAAGTTCCAATTTGCATGCAGCACCTTAAGATTTCATTAACTGTTGCTTTATTTATTGTTGCGCTAAGTCTTTTAAAAACGACACCACACCGCATTTTATCAAACAAAAATCAAATAAGTATCCAGTCAATGAAAGATTTGTTGTTTATTGAATACAACAGTGTAGTGAATAAATGTATAGAAGTTTTAAAAAAGGCATTCATAGGCACCAAAAGGTAGAAATAGTTGCCTGTAGGTACTATGAGAACTGGAGGTTTGACAGATGCACATGCTTTAACGATCCTTTGAGGGGATTTGTTCAGAACGCAATATGACTGTCTCCAAAAGAAATAATCTACTGGGGTTAGATGAGGAGATCTTGTTGGGCAAGGTATTGGGTCACCTAGGTCCATTCAGTGTCCAGGGTACAACTAATTGAAATGGACCTTTACAGGTTCATAATAGTGAGGTGGTGCACCATCAAGCAGTGAACCAGTGCACAGTGTTGTACCGCCGTAGTACAGGAACCTCACCAAGAAAATCTTGAAGCTCGCCTTGCGGAATTCCAGTCTGGCTGGGAGAAAGACACCACCACCACCGCCACCACCACCACCAGTACCACTACTATACTATTAACAACAATAATGACGATGAAGATAAACATAACAATCAAAACAGTAATAATAACAATAGTGACAAACCTAATAATGAAGATAAACACACCAATAAGAATAAAATAATAATAAAATTAATATTAATGTTCATAATATAAGCAATATAAATAATATTGCAATATAACATTATAATGTTATAATATTGCAATATTATAATATTATAATATTGCAATATAACATTAACGCAAACAAAAATAATAAGAATAACTAAAAATAATAAAATACAACATTAATAAGAGACAAAGAAATGCCAATGAAACATTATTTGCCCTCAAGTTTGCATGAATTTTGTTGCGGCAATTTACAATCTGTAATTCATAATGTTATACAATAGCAGCATATACTGGAATGAGTTTATTCCCTGGAAAATAAAGTCCTGTAACTGAAGTGGGAAACATTCTAAGACTATTCTTGTCTATTATCACGCGCTACACACGCCCGTTTCTCTTGCAAGCAGAATAAAGTTCACACACGCCACTGACTGGATTTATCTCCCTGATTTCTGCAACTCGTTTAACGCACGAAGGGTTACCTACTTATCCCAATGCCGGCTGGAGTGGGCCACGTGGTACGAGGATACAGTAAGTTTTTATGCGTATCCTATGATTTGCTGTTTATTCAAAAGTATACAACATTCATTCACAGCCTATTCGGAAAAAAATTAAGATATGCATTTCATTACTCGCATAAATATTTTAAAATCTGACATTTTAATAAAAATCGTTAGACCTACTTTAGAGAAAATGAAAAATAGCAAAATCAATAAGTAATTTAGGTATATATGTATAGTAAAAGAGTTATGGATCAAAATGGGTAGTAAATAGTAATTTCTTATTTCTTTAGCGATCTAAAAAGTTTAATATCGTTTATAAGGACCAACAAATTCATAAATATATTGGTCAGAGAAAGAAGAGAGTCTCATTCTATTATTGGTTGATAAAAGAGAACTTATGCTTGGCCAAGAAATTAATAACGTTGAGAGGAAGTAATATGGATTCTGACATTTCTTAGTGATATAAACATTTATATTTTTTGAAAAATGGTAAAATTACTAAATAAGGAAAAGCAAAAGAAGAATTTATTAAAACTTTATAGCATACAATAGCTATATCACAGGAGCCATTCTTTATTTTCCTTTGTCTGTGACTTCGGTCGTCAAGCACCAATTAGCCATCAGGATAACGTATTCATTGCCCTTCTTTGGTGATTAATTAACGGCCTTTAAGCAGTAGGTTATGTCGGACAGTGAACAACCAAATGCTTGAAATGATGTTCAATAGGCCCGGAGTCTGTAAAGTCTCTGGAGCTTAAGCGTTACCCAATATTCACCTTCTCAGTAGCTCTAAATATTAACGAGGAATGGGTCACAATCAAAAGATTATTATAAAAGGAGAAAGTATTGGAGAAAAAGGGAAAAAATATAAAAATAAAAGACTGAATATCTGAACTGAAGAACTGGGAAAACCAGTCACAAAAAGGAACAGAAAGAATGAAGGAAAGCTTATTCAAAGTCATAAATAGCCGGACTGGAGAAAGAAGAACAGAATAATATAAATTGCGAGCATTACTTAAAAATAACACTCGGAAAATTAGACGAAAGCAGTGAAAAAATATGTATTGGATATAGAACATAATCTATAAGTCAGAATAAAGTATGGAAAATGATACTCATACAAGGTCTAAATAGAAGTGAAAAAGATAAGGTGATAAAACCCAGTAATAATTGATAAGCGAATTTATGGACAGGCAAAGGACTATGGCTAATTCAAAATGATATTTACAAGAATCCAATAACGTTGGAAGTATATTATATTTCAGTCTTACATGCATAGAAGAATCAAAAGGCAATAGAGATGAACAGAGTCAATACTGAGTCCTTAAATAGATCTGCTGCATGACATACTTTTGCAATTAATCAATTCAGGAAACCAGGGGCTATTTCGGAAGAATGGAGAGAATAAATAGCAGTAACAATTTTTTTTAAAAACAAGGTATAATATAACTGTGAAAATTACAGGGGAATATCTCGGTTGAATTCCAGATAAAAGATAAGGTGCGAGCAAAAAGTTGTATGCAATCAAACAAAAAAACGCATCTAAATCATTTTATTGGAAAATCAGCATAGACTTCGGAAGGGATCTAGAGACTATTACGCCATCGTTATAATGCAACTATAGAATTTTCATATTATATTAAAGCTTTTGACAACTTAAAAATAAACGAACTATAGGAAACGGCAATATAGAGAGGTTTTCCATGCAACATAATAAGTTTGTATGTTAACATAACCTTTCTAATTAAAAGTAGCAACAGGGTCAGTAAAGAATAATACGTATAAGTATTTGCCCTTTCATCTGCAATTTTTAATTTCATTTTGACGTCATAAACAAGTGTAAAGCAGTTTTAAAGCATAACTTTGAAATGAATTATTTTTGCCGACGACTGTACTGTAATTACAGTCAACAAAGAATTATTTATAGCGTAAGTAATGCAGCTGCAGAATATCATTTAATAATTTCACTAAATAAAACTAAAGTTGTTGTTCTTGTTTTCTAGTGCCTTGCATCTGGCAATGAAGTCATTAGCATTCGTGCTTCCCAATACTTTTGAACTATAGTTTCTTCTGATCTTAATGCTTCACAGGTCTTCAAGTGGTCTTCGTTCATTTCTGCTGGATCGTTACACTGGACACATATTGGTGAAGCTGAGATACCTATTCTGTAGAGATGACTTGCTAAGCAGTCGTGATTTGTCAATAGTCGGAAGGCTGCAACCGCTGTTTTCCTTGGTCTCTGGGGGATTATATCTGGGTTGGAAAGTAGTGTAATTCATTTTTTATCTTTGGCATTCGTTTCTATTTCCTGTAGGTATGAATGAGAAAAATTTTTAATGATCAAGCGTTTTATTGAGGAATATGAGAAATTGAATTTAGACTTTTGTTTTATTGTTGTGCCTTTCTTTGCAAGTGAGTCTGCAGCTTCATTCCCCATGACTCCACAGTGTGCTGGAGTCCATTGGAGATGAACAGTCTTATTAACTTTTTTGAGTTGTGTTAACATTTTGTAGCATTCTCTAATTTTTGTTGACTTCTTTGTAGTATTAGAACATATTCCTTGAACTGCAGCTTTAGAATCCGAAAGAATTACAGCCTTGTTAAATTTATTTAAGGGAAGATTTAATAATTGTTGGAGAGATATGTATATAGCCTCTATTTCTCCATCATAATTTGTTGTGTCTCTGCCAACAGAATGATAAAAGGAAAAATGTGAACACATAACTCCAGCTCCAGTAAGGTTTTCCTTGGAGGATAGTAGTTAGGTTAAGGGAAGGCTGGAACAGACCCAAATGCGCAAGATGGCCGCCACGCGTAATCTAAGGATTACTAGGTAAGGTGGTAGGGGAAGCAGGACGTTGTAGGTGTTTGAAGGAATCTCTAGGGATGACTTAAGGCCCATAGCAGTGTATGTATGCTTATGAGCGTTCATGGTGTCTGAGTATGTCCTTAACTATATTGATGTACGCCACCTAACACAGGAGCATTCTAATTTGATTGAATATATTACCCCAACATAATGTTACCTCACCCCACATTGCCTCACTAACCTAACCTAACCTATCCTAATCTAACCTAACCTAAGCCTCATACTTCTACTCTTCTAACCTATCTTAACCTAACCTAAGCTCCATACTTCTACATGGCTAACCTAACCTAACCCAGCTCCCACTATTTACTCCCGTCTTTGATAATTTAACCTAAGCCCCATACTTCTACTCGTCTAACCTATCCTAACTTAACCTAACCTAACCTATCCTAATCTAACATGGCCTAGCCTAACCTAAGATAGATCCTCTTATTATTATTTATTCTATTCTACTAACATGATACGTTTCTAGACATTCATTCTATCCTCTTATCATCTATCCTATTCCCTCCTCTGCTTATCTATTCTATCCTATCATACGCTACCCTGATCTCCCTCTAGGAATTTCATAAACATTTTGATACTATTTTGAGTCCTCTGATAGATCTTTTTAAGCAGTTTTAGCATATTCTTGATGCTTTTACAACATATTTAAGAATTTTTCAGACAATTTTCAGAGTTATTCAGTAATTTTCATACATTTTTAAGACGTTTCACCCCATTTTGCTACAATTTTTGCATCCTCTGTTAGATCTTTTAGACGCTTTTAGTATATTCAGGGCGCTTTTACAACATATTTAACAACTTTTCAGATAATTTTCAGAGTTATTCAGTCATTTTCATACATTTTTAAGACGTTTCGCTCCATTTTCCTGCCATTTTGCACCCTCTGTTATATCTTTTACACGCTTTTAGTATATTCAGGGCGCTTTTACAACATATTTATCAACTTTTCAGACAATTTTCAGAGTTATTCAGTCATTTTCATACATTTTTAAGACGTTTCGCTCCATTTTACTGCAATTTTGCACCCTCTGTTATATCTTTTACACGCTTTTAGTATATTCAGGGCGCTTTTACAACATATTTATCAACTTTTCAGACAATTTTCAGAGTTATTCAGTCATTTTCATACATTTTTAAGACGTTTCGCTCCATTTTACTGCAATTTTGCACCCTCTGTTATATCTTTTAGACGCTTTTAGTATATTCATGGCGCTTTTACAACATATTTAACAACTTTTCAGACAATTTTCAGAGTTATTCAGTCATTTTCATACATTTTTAAGACGTTTCACCCCATTTTGCTACAATTTTTGCACCCTCTGTTAGATCTTTTAGACGCTTTTAGTATATTCATGCTGCTTTTACAACATATTTAACAACTTTTCAGACAATTTTCAGAGTTATTCAGTCATTTTCATACATTTTTAAGACGTTTCACCCCATTTTGCTGCAATTTTGCACCCTCTGTTAGATCTTTTAGACGCTTTTAGTATATTCAGGGCGCTTTTACAACATATTTAACATCTTTTCAGACAATTTTCAGAGTTATTCAGACATTTTCATACATTTTTAAGACGTTTCGCCCCATTTTGTTGCAATTTTTCACCCTCTGCTAGATCTTTTAGACGCTTTTGGTATATTCAGGACGCTTTTACAACATATTTAACAACTTTTCAAGCAATTTCGAGGATTAATTAGAAGTCATATTATATATTTTCAGCGTGTATTGAGACCCGTTTAGACTCGTTGATAGATATTTCAGCCTGTTTCCAGATATTCTGAAGACTTTTACGTCCAGTTTAAACATTTTTCAGAGTATTTTAGACGAATTTGACATTATTTAAGGCAATCCGAGAGTTATTCTGGACGCCCCTGTCCATTATTGTTTGCTTTAAGCACTTTGAAGGGTAATGGAAGATAATTTTCACGATATTAGGAATACTGAACCGTCTATTTCAAGGCTGTTAGACGTATCTCTACCAGTTAAATATCGTTTCACCCATTTTAGAGACATTTTAAGCACTATAGGGATATTTTAGACTTTGTCACCAACATTTTGATTGGTTTTCAGAATCCTTTGAAACACTTTTATAGGCGTTAGACGCTTTTAATGGTTTTTTTCGAGCGCTAATTAAGACATTTCAGCTCCTTCACAGATATTTTGAGGATTTTCAGGGCATCTTAAACTCGTGAGAAGCATTTTTTTCGCCAGTTTGAAGATGTTTTAAAGCACTGAAGCAGGTATTTTTGAAGTTGCTAGGGGTATTTTACTAAGCTTTCTTCAGTAATCGCTTTGTTTTATAGTAGTTGAAGAGCAGTCTAACCTATTCAGTCATTTATTGCATTTCATCATCATTATCAATTACTCTATCTTATAGTCCATCTAACCTAACCTATCCTAACCTAACCTGACCTAATGAGGAAATAGGGATGTTAAGGCAAACAATGAAATAAAAAAAAGAATAATAGCAATGAGATAATTTTTTATTCAACTTATAGAGATACATACACTAGCATTAACATTTAGAAAACAAGTATACACTGCTGAAAGACGATAGCGCCCTCCTCAGTTCTTCTTCTTATTATTCGCATTATCATTCTTCTCTCTTGGTTAGATGTGCCATCGGCGCACGAAGTTCATAGTTCAACAATCTTCAATTTTTTCTACAGACAAGCTTTAAGTATCCATGTCTAGGCACTATTCTCGACACTGTAATGTCCATACGCATACGTCGATATTCCATCCTCTTCAATCACTCTCTTGTCATCGTGAGGTGATAAGGCTATTTTATTAGCTTCAACCGTAGAAATATTATGATGTCGGGATAGGATTAAATTCATCGGAGTTCTAACAATTTTCAAAGTTTTAAGGCACTCTACATAGCTATTGAAGTTGATGTATTGCTTAATGGCGCTACGTTTTATACCTTTAACTTTTTTTATCACAGAACCATCAATATCGATAGCATACATTTTGGGCCTAAGACCAACGAACCGATGAATGATTTTTCCACAGGCTTCATCTTTAAACTTTCCCAACACTTTTTTGTTGTGTGTAGAATGACATACATGGTTAGCAGGGTAATCAGATGTATCCAGATGTTCAAGCATGTGTAATTTATCCTGGTATATATCAGCTGTAGTCACTCGATGGACGAAAGAATCCGTATCCATATACAAGAGTTTAAGATTTTCAGCTCCATAATATGGAAGTAACACGTCATATTGATAGGAATACATTAGAGTCTTGGAGATGTCTAGTACACTCATACCAATGTATATGGGCTTGTTGAACACTATTTTACGAGAAGCCATATGTACAGCCGCAAGATTAGGTCCATATATGGTTCGATCAATGAATATAGGTTTAGCTATGAGTTTTTCTAACGTTTTGCTGTTTGTCACAAGCCGTATATCCATGCGATTACGAATATTTTCCATAGTTTTTCCAAACATAGCATTATTGAATAGTTTATAAAGGTCCTTCTCAAAATCATTTCTAGCTTGTTGTCGCAGTCGGTTATTAAACTCGACGTAAGGTTTTAGCCAACACGATTGATGAAACTGAAGTGCTCGATGAATCTTTGTTAATAGTAGACCGTGACTAAGAGCTTGTTTCAAGGCCATGTAGTGTACCACATACTTCTTTCGGGATCCAAGATGAGCAATTAACTTCTCTGAAGACGATTCCCCCGGTTTCAGACTCTCAGGCAGGAAGGGCAAATCATTATGAAGATCGTGGAGCTCGACAGGATATTCGACATCGACTTCTAAGATGTATCCAAGGGGGTCATCTTCCTTCAATAAATCCAGGTCTAGATGATCAGGAGAAACCCATTTAAACCCTCCATAAGGAAGGGCCTTACACATTCCCCAACCGTATTGGTTATTGGCGTCTTCGTATGTAATAAACTGAGAGGGTTTCCGAGAGTCATACTGTGACATATATATATTATTAGCTTCAGCATACCGATGAGAAACCTGGCATAACCCTCCTCTTATACCAGATTCAACCATGAGCAGCTGATCGTAGTCCAGCAGCAATTGCAGCTCAATTCCTGTGTACAGTAGCATAGCATCCCACGTAAGTCCTGGAGAAGTGAAATAATGCGCAGGATCCACTTTGTGTGTTTTCAGAGTCTGGTCCCTGAATGTTTCAAAGACATCTGCGAGCAGAAGAACATCAGAAGTTAAGTAAATATCACTGTATTCACCTAAGTTTCTCACATTAAACTGGTTCCATACATTTCTAGCATGCTCATAGTCATCGCCGGTAATTTCTTCTTCATTTAATTTATTGTAGAATGCTTCCCTTGGAGGTAGCTGAGTGTCGTTCAAAACGTCCCATGATGTGAGGTAATCGTAGGGGAACACTCCCTTACGAGTCATCAAGCCAATCTTCTCTTCTCCAAAGTACTTCTCTGTTTCGGGATACGTAGTGAGGTTTTTCACTAACTTATCCAAGCTTGTGCTCAGGAAACGGAAGGTATCCACAAACCTGAGTTTAATATCTCCAACATACTTTGAGAATGAGATGTAGCTTTCTTCAGAGCTTGGTATTACCTCCACTCTTTCGCTTGTGCATCCTAACTCCTTAACAATGAAATGAGAGTCATACCCACTCAGATTATGCATGAAGACAGGTATATAATTAGGTGTTTTACAAGCTAGGTTACATTTATTGTGTAAAGATCCTCTATACATCCCGGAAACATGATCGTGATCGCGAACCTTCCAATTATCTTCTGTAAATTCATACCCACACAGGTAGCATATTGTAGAAGCATCAAATGATTCTTGTTCTTCAGCTGTAAGATTAAGAGGTTTAGCAGATTTGTATAAGTCACTAATTTTATTTGCCAGATCCATCAGGCATTCCATAAACTTCTGTGCGGCGTCAGACCCTCGGTAAACATACGGATCAGCAGGAAGAGTTGTTTCTACTTGTTCAACACTAGACGACGGTTTCACATAAACACAAAAGCTCATGAGAGAATGACTTTGATAGGGTGTTGTATAGGAGGTTTCAGGATTAGAGGCGCAGGTATGGTAAGGTGTGAGAATGCTCTCAAAATCAGCATAGATGACATATGGCAGTTTCAGCATTCTTTCCACGTTTTTGAATCTGACGATAGAGTTTTCCTTTGTAGGCATAACGCATCTAGCAATAGCATGTTGCATGCACATTTCTCTATGCTCCTCCAATTTTTTCATTCCACTTGGTCCATGTTGATCATCAAAATGACTGAAACATCTTTTACATACATATATTTGCCCATGATGTTTAGTTTTCTGCCCGCGAATAAGCTTCTCAAAATCCTTTATGTATACATAGTGATGCTTGCCAGCTGAATCACTCAACAGAAGAAGATCGCGATGATCAGATAATTCATCATTGACTACCTTTACAGGAAACACTTCATGTTTTTCATCCAGTCCAAACACATTTATGGACATATTGTTGAGCTTTTCAAATTTAGAGATTTCACCCAAGCTCGTAGGAAATGAGACGCATGAGAAATCGTATTTTTCTTGGTGATCCTGATACTTGCTAACACGATGAGCATTCTTTTGAATGAATTTTGCAAGAACCGCATATATAAAGCATTTCTCGTCACTATAATTTTGAGGGTTTATACAGGCTTTTCTCGCTTCCACAGATGCAGGTAGAGGAATATAGCTGCTCCCTCGAAGGGCATTGTACTTGTTAATACGTAGTCGAACGCCATCAACACTCAGAAGAGCCCAATTACTGCCTTTCAACTTACTTTCCTCCATTTCAACACGAAGTTTCTCGAATTTTTTTTCCAAGATGACGTTCATATCAGTTTCTAAAAACACAGGTTGGTTACGTGTTTTAAATGTTCTGTCACATGTCTCTCCATGAACATTCACAAATTGACAGTCGACCATGATGTTAATTTTCACACTTTTATGTATCGACAGTTCTTTCTTTATAGCTTGAATTATACGATGTTTTGACTCCTGTAGGTAAGTTTTCATATCCTTGAAGGTGTCACAACGTATATAATATGATTTGAGTCGTCCTTCAAATGATGTTTCATACTCGATCATATCACACTCATCAGTCATTGTCAATAGATGATGCTTGCTAGGTTCAAACTTGATTTTCTTGCGAGATACAGTTTTTTCACATCTTTCTTCATGTACGTCTCTTCTATGCTCAGTATTGCAAACATCACCACAATGTTTACACCTGTAGACTCGACCGCATACCAACTCATGTCTCTTCTTATCATAGTTGCGTAGAAAACGCTTATCACATTTGCTACAGCTATAGTCTGGCATAGCATTCAGAACCGATTCCATCACTCCACCATTCCACATCTTTATAATATGTAGTGCAACACTTGTAAATTATATAAGTCAATAAATGCTTATAGCACTTTCCACTAACTCGCCTTGATAACTTGTCAAAGCTATTGAACGGCAATCTCGCTAAGAGAAGCTGATGTGCTCGACTCGAAGGATAATTACTGAATAACTATCTAAGCTCAAGCAAACCCTACTTATTCTGAAAACATGCATTTCTCAGGGAACTACATAATTCAAGATCACGCTTGCAGCGCCTTATAGCGGCTTCAATCAGTACTAAAACACACATTATACAGATGTTATACTTTTATGACGATACATTATATATTAGTCATCAACTATCCCTATTTTTACTATTTTTCTACGTTTTTACGTACTTTAAAACAAATTCAGCATCGAATTAAGACGCGAAACGGAGGTTATGTATCTTTACATAACATTACTTTTATCAATATCAGATGACTCACGATAATTCAAGATCACGATTGCAGCGACTCATAGCGGCGTCAATCAGTACTAAAACGCACATTCGACAGGTTTTATACTCTTTATGACGGTAAATTATATATTAGCCCTCAAATTATCATTGTTTTTATGGTTTTCCACCGTTTTTACGTACTTTGCAACGAATCCGACAGAAACATTAAGACGCGAAACGGCGGTTATGTATCTTTAAGTAACATTTCTTTTATCGATATCGAGTGACAGCGATAGAAGCACTTGAACATTATTTAAACGCTTAAAACCCAATTTTTTCGCTATATTTAATCAATTTCAGCATTAGAGTCCTATGACGTCACACTCAAGCATTGACGGAATGTCTACTAGCTCCAAACATGTTCATACAAGTCTAATGACGTCACGCAAGCACCATACAGAAGGCATAATTCAACGACAAAGACAAACTCTATATTCCTGCAACGAAATAAACGTATTTGAAAGCGTCTTAACACGTTAACTTCAATGCATGTATATAAACCTCTTATATAACAATAAAAAGAAAGAAAAAGGAATAAATAAGAAATAAAATAAAGGGGAAATAAAGTATTAGCACAATAGACCCTTAGAAACGAGGTTATTCCATATCTTTCATCATTCAGCCAACTAACAGCTAAATGATGTCACACAGTAGCGGCGACACGGTCTACACTACTTGAAAACAAGTTTAGACAGGAAAGTCTCCCCACCCTCAGATCCACGTAGCAACATTATGAGAAGGCCAACAGTAACGTCCAAGCCATCAGAGCGAGTATATGGGGCGTGAGCACTCGACAACGCTTTTCACCGTTTAATGCTTATTTGCATCATTTCTTTCCAGGTACTCATGAATCATTGTACTGCACACATCATTTAGATCACAATACTTAGCGTTATATGCTATAATTTTGTAATTTTCACGATTATATACTCATTTAATGATTTAAATTCAACATTTCTAGCGTTCACCCTCTTTTTCTTCTTCTTCTTCTTTTTATTCTTCTTTTTCTTAGTCCATATTTTCACCGTAGTTCTTCTATTCTCGTTCTCCCTCGTAATAGCAGAGAATATGTACGTAAATGATCGTTATTACCTTAAATATTAAATAAAATAACAGCATTCTCCGTCAATTATATCTAAACCGACTTTTTCCGTGTTATGCAACATTTAAGCTTCTAGAATCAACACAAGCAATGTTTCTCTCAATAACAGCATTTTATAATTGATTTTGTAAGTAATAACACCAATTTAAACTTTATTACAGATCTCTAAGACCCTAGTTTGCAAAGTATTTAAATGGACCCTTAGAGATTCGAACTATACCCCACAGTACAAAAGCTACCATTTTTATCAATAATTCAAGAGCAGATATTTAGCTGAAGTGTTTAACTTTTTATTTCATCACGCTAACTTTATTGATTCGCGAATAAATCGACTTTGAAGTAATTGCCCCGTCCCGGTAATCGAACTATGAGTCGTAGGGATAAAATTGTCTAGTATATCATTTTATATGCAAAGTCACCCTAATTTGTCTTTGCATTACTATTCCAAGTGTAAAAATAGCGATATAGAGCAAATTTCAATAATTCTCCACAAGATAGGGATCGAACCTACGATACGTTAACTCTAGCATGTTATAAAATAATCGTCCTTAACAAGTATTATCATATAAAGTTTATTTCAGTCTTCCAACACAAGCGGTTCTCGAAATAATTAAATTTCGAGAACCGCTTGTGTTGGAAGACTGAAATAAACTTTATATGATAATACTTGTTAAGGACGATTATTTTATAACATGCTAGAGTTAACGTATCGTAGGTTCGATCCCTATCTTGTGGAGAATTATTGAAATTTGCTCTATATCGCTATTTTTACACTTGGAATAGTAATGCAAAGACAAATTAGGGTGACTTTGCATATAAAATGATATACTAGACAATTTTATCCCTACGACTCATAGTTCGATTACCGGGACGGGGCAATTACTTCAAAGTCGATTTATTCGCGAATCAATAAAGTTAGCGTGATGAAATAAAAAGTTAAACACTTCAGCTAAATATCTGCTCTTGAATTATTGATAAAAATGGTAGCTTTTGTACTGTGGGGTATAGTTCGAATCTCTAAGGGTCCATTTAAATACTTTGCAAACTAGGGTCTTAGAGATCTGTAATAAAGTTTAAATTGGTGTTATTACTTACAAAATCAATTATAAAATGCTGTTATTGAGAGAAACATTGCTTGTGTTGATTCTAGAAGCTTAAATGTTGCATAACACGGAAAAAGTCGGTTTAGATATAATTGACGGAGAATGCTGTTATTTTATTTAATATTTAAGGTAATAACGATCATTTACGTACATATTCTCTGCTATTACGAGGGAGAACGAGAATAGAAGAACTACGGTGAAAATATGGACTAAGAAAAAGAAGAATAAAAAGAAGAAGAAGAAGAAAAAGAGGGTGAACGCTAGAAATGTTGAATTTAAATCATTAAATGAGTATATAATCGTGAAAATTACAAAATTATAGCATATAACGCTAAGTATTGTGATCTAAATGATGTGTGCAGTACAATGATTGATGAGTACCTGGAAAGAAATGATGCAAATAAGCATTAAACGGTGAAAAGCGTTGTCGAGTGCTCACGCCCCATATACTCGCTCTGATGGCTTGGACGTTACTGTTGGCCTTCTCATAATGTTGCTACGTGGATCTGAGGGTGGGGAGACTTTCCTGTCTAAACTTGTTTTCAAGTAGTGTAGACCGTGTCGCCGCTACTGTGTGACATCATTTAGCTGTTAGTTGGCTGAATGATGAAAGATATGGAATAACCTCGTTTCTAAGGGTCTATTGTGCTAATACTTTATTTCCCCTTTATTTTATTTCTTATTTATTCCTTTTTCTTTCTTTTTATTGTTATATAAGAGGTTTATATACATGCATTGAAGTTAACGTGTTAAGACGCTTTCAAATACGTTTATTTCGTTGCAGGAATATAGAGTTTGTCTTTGTCGTTGAATTATGCCTTCTGTATGGTGCTTGCGTGACGTCATTAGACTTGTATGAACATGTTTGGAGCTAGTAGACATTCCGTCAATGCTTGAGTGTGACGTCATAGGACTCTAATGCTGAAATTGATTAAATATAGCGAAAAAATTGGGTTTTAAGCGTTTAAATAATGTTCAAGTGCTTCTATCGCTGTCACTCGATATCGATAAAAGAAATGTTACTTAAAGATACATAACCGCCGTTTCGCGTCTTAATGTTTCTGTCGGATTCGTTGCAAAGTACGTAAAAACGGTGGAAAACCATAAAAACAATGATAATTTGAGGGCTAATATATAATTTACCGTCATAAAGAGTATAAAACCTGTCGAATGTGCGTTTTAGTACTGATTGACGCCGCTATGAGTCGCTGCAATCGTGATCTTGAATTATCGTGAGTCATCTGATATTGATAAAAGTAATGTTATGTAAAGATACATAACCTCCGTTTCGCGTCTTAATTCGATGCTGAATTTGTTTTAAAGTACGTAAAAACGTAGAAAAATAGTAAAAATAGGGATAGTTGATGACTAATATATAATGTATCGTCATAAAAGTATAACATCTGTATAATGTGTGTTTTAGTACTGATTGAAGCCGCTATAAGGCGCTGCAAGCGTGATCTTGAATTATGTAGTTCCCTGAGAAATGCATGTTTTCAGAATAAGTAGGGTTTGCTTGAGCTTAGATAGTTATTCAGTAATTATCCTTCGAGTCGAGCACATCAGCTTCTCTTAGCGAGATTGCCGTTCAATAGCTTTGACAAGTTATCAAGGCGAGTTAGTGGAAAGTGCTATAAGCATTTATTGACTTATATAATTTACAAGTGTTGCACTACATATTATAAAGATGTGGAATGGTGGAGTGATGGAATCGGTTCTGAATGCTATGCCAGACTATAGCTGTAGCAAATGTGATAAGCGTTTTCTACGCAACTATGATAAGAAGAGACATGAGTTGGTATGCGGTCGAGTCTACAGGTGTAAACATTGTGGTGATGTTTGCAATACTGAGCATAGAAGAGACGTACATGAAGAAAGATGTGAAAAAACTGTATCTCGCAAGAAAATCAAGTTTGAACCTAGCAAGCATCATCTATTGACAATGACTGATGAGTGTGATATGATCGAGTATGAAACATCATTTGAAGGACGACTCAAATCATATTATATACGTTGTGACACCTTCAAGGATATGAAAACTTACCTACAGGAGTCAAAACATCGTATAATTCAAGCTATAAAGAAAGAACTGTCGATACATAAAAGTGTGAAAATTAACATCATGGTCGACTGTCAATTTGTGAATGTTCATGGAGAGACATGTGACAGAACATTTAAAACACGTAACCAACCTGTGTTTTTAGAAACTGATATGAACGTCATCTTGGAAAAAAAATTCGAGAAACTTCGTGTTGAAATGGAGGAAAGTAAGTTGAAAGGCAGTAATTGGGCTCTTCTGAGTGTTGATGGCGTTCGACTACGTATTAACAAGTACAATGCCCTTCGAGGGAGCAGCTATATTCCTCTACCTGCATCTGTGGAAGCGAGAAAAGCCTGTATAAACCCTCAAAATTATAGTGACGAGAAATGCTTTATATATGCGGTTCTTGCAAAATTCATTCAAAAGAATGCTCATCGTGTTAGCAAGTATCAGGATCACCAAGAAAAATACGATTTCTCATGCGTCTCATTTCCTACGAGCTTGGGTGAAATCTCTAAATTTGAAAAGCTCAACAATATGTCCATAAATGTGTTTGGACTGGATGAAAAACATGAAGTGTTTCCTGTAAAGGTAGTCAATGATGAATTATCTGATCATCGCGATCTTCTTCTGTTGAGTGATTCAGCTGGCAAGCATCACTATGTATACATAAAGGATTTTGAGAAGCTTATTCGCGGGCAGAAAACTAAACATCATGGGCAAATATATGTATGTAAAAGATGTTTCAGTCATTTTGATGATCAACATGGACCAAGTGGAATGAAAAAATTGGAGGAGCATAGAGAAATGTGCATGCAACATGCTATTGCTAGATGCGTTATGCCTACAAAGGAAAACTCTATCGTCAGATTCAAAAACGTGGAAAGAATGCTGAAACTGCCATATGTCATCTATGCTGATTTTGAGAGCATTCTCACACCTTACCATACCTGCGCCTCTAATCCTGAAACCTCCTATACAACACCCTATCAAAGTCATTCTCTCATGAGCTTTTGTGTTTATGTGAAACCGTCGTCTAGTGTTGAACAAGTAGAAACAACTCTTCCTGCTGATCCGTATGTTTACCGAGGGTCTGACGCCGCACAGAAGTTTATGGAATGCCTGATGGATCTGGCAAATAAAATTAGTGACTTATACAAATCTGCTAAACCTCTTAATCTTACAGCTGAAGAACAAGAATCATTTGATGCTTCTACAATATGCTACCTGTGTGGGTATGAATTTACAGAAGATAATTGGAAGGTTCGCGATCACGATCATGTTTCCGGGATGTATAGAGGATCTTTACACAATAAATGTAACCTAGCTTGTAAAACACCTAATTATATACCTGTCTTCATGCATAATCTGAGTGGGTATGACTCTCATTTCATTGTTAAGGAGTTAGGATGCACAAGCGAAAGAGTGGAGGTAATACCAAGCTCTGAAGAAAGCTACATCTCATTCTCAAAGTATGTTGGAGATATTAAACTCAGGTTTGTGGATACCTTCCGTTTCCTGAGCACAAGCTTGGATAAGTTAGTGAAAAACCTCACTACGTATCCCGAAACAGAGAAGTACTTTGGAGAAGAGAAGATTGGCTTGATGACTCGTAAGGGAGTGTTCCCCTACGATTACCTCACATCATGGGACGTTTTGAACGACACTCAGCTACCTCCAAGGGAAGCATTCTACAATAAATTAAATGAAGAAGAAATTACCGGCGATGACTATGAGCATGCTAGAAATGTATGGAACCAGTTTAATGTGAGAAACTTAGGTGAATACAGTGATATTTACTTAACTTCTGATGTTCTTCTGCTCGCAGATGTCTTTGAAACATTCAGGGACCAGACTCTGAAAACACACAAAGTGGATCCTGCGCATTATTTCACTTCTCCAGGACTTACGTGGGATGCTATGCTACTGTACACAGGAATTGAGCTGCAATTGCTGCTGGACTACGATCAGCTGCTCATGGTTGAATCTGGTATAAGAGGAGGGTTATGCCAGGTTTCTCATCGGTATGCTGAAGCTAATAATATATATATGTCACAGTATGACTCTCGGAAACCCTCTCAGTTTATTACATACGAAGACGCCAATAACCAATACGGTTGGGGAATGTGTAAGGCCCTTCCTTATGGAGGGTTTAAATGGGTTTCTCCTGATCATCTAGACCTGGATTTATTGAAGGAAGATGACCCCCTTGGATACATCTTAGAAGTCGATGTCGAATATCCTGTCGAGCTCCACGATCTTCATAATGATTTGCCCTTCCTGCCTGAGAGTCTGAAACCGGGGGAATCGTCTTCAGAGAAGTTAATTGCTCATCTTGGATCCCGAAAGAAGTATGTGGTACACTACATGGCCTTGAAACAAGCTCTTAGTCACGGTCTACTATTAACAAAGATTCATCGAGCACTTCAGTTTCATCAATCGTGTTGGCTAAAACCTTACGTCGAGTTTAATAACCGACTGCGACAACAAGCTAGAAATGATTTTGAGAAGGACCTTTATAAACTATTCAATAATGCTATGTTTGGAAAAACTATGGAAAATATTCGTAATCGCATGGATATACGGCTTGTGACAAACAGCAAAACGTTAGAAAAACTCATAGCTAAACCTATATTCATTGATCGAACCATATATGGACCTAATCTTGCGGCTGTACATATGGCTTCTCGTAAAATAGTGTTCAACAAGCCCATATACATTGGTATGAGTGTACTAGACATCTCCAAGACTCTAATGTATTCCTATCAATATGACGTGTTACTTCCATATTATGGAGCTGAAAATCTTAAACTCTTGTATATGGATACGGATTCTTTCGTCCATCGAGTGACTACAGCTGATATATACCAGGATAAATTACACATGCTTGAACATCTGGATACATCTGATTACCCTGCTAACCATGTATGTCATTCTACACACAACAAAAAAGTGTTGGGAAAGTTTAAAGATGAAGCCTGTGGAAAAATCATTCATCGGTTCGTTGGTCTTAGGCCCAAAATGTATGCTATCGATATTGATGGTTCTGTGATAAAAAAAGTTAAAGGTATAAAACGTAGCGCCATTAAGCAATACATCAACTTCAATAGCTATGTAGAGTGCCTTAAAACTTTGAAAATTGTTAGAACTCCGATGAATTTAATCCTATCCCGACATCATAATATTTCTACGGTTGAAGCTAATAAAATAGCCTTATCACCTCACGATGACAAGAGAGTGATTGAAGAGGATGGAATATCGACGTATGCGTATGGACATTACAGTGTCGAGAATAGTGCCTAGACATGGATACTTAAAGCTTGTCTGTAGAAAAAATTGAAGATTGTTGAACTATGAACTTCGTGCGCCGATGGCACATCTAACCAAGAGAGAAGAATGATAATGCGAATAATAAGAAGAAGAACTGAGGAGGGCGCTATCGTCTTTCAGCAGTGTATACTTGTTTTCTAAATGTTAATGCTAGTGTATGTATCTCTATAAGTTGAATAAAAAATTATCTCATTGCTATTATTCTTTTTTTTATTTCATTGTTTGCCTTAACATCCCTATTTCCTCATTAGGTCAGGTTAGGTTAGGATAGGTTAGGTTAGATGGACTATAAGATAGAGTAATTGATAATGATGATGAAATGCAATAAATGACTGAATAGGTTAGACTGCTCTTCAACTACTATAAAACAAAGCGATTACTGAAGAAAGCTTAGTAAAATACCCCTAGCAACTTCAAAAATACCTGCTTCAGTGCTTTAAAACATCTTCAAACTGGCGAAAAAAATGCTTCTCACGAGTTTAAGATGCCCTGAAAATCCTCAAAATATCTGTGAAGGAGCTGAAATGTCTTAATTAGCGCTCGAAAAAAACCATTAAAAGCGTCTAACGCCTATAAAAGTGTTTCAAAGGATTCTGAAAACCAATCAAAATGTTGGTGACAAAGTCTAAAATATCCCTATAGTGCTTAAAATGTCTCTAAAATGGGTGAAACGATATTTAACTGGTAGAGATACGTCTAACAGCCTTGAAATAGACGGTTCAGTATTCCTAATATCGTGAAAATTATCTTCCATTACCCTTCAAAGTGCTTAAAGCAAACAATAATGGACAGGGGCGTCCAGAATAACTCTCGGATTGCCTTAAATAATGTCAAATTCGTCTAAAATACTCTGAAAAATGTTTAAACTGGACGTAAAAGTCTTCAGAATATCTGGAAACAGGCTGAAATATCTATCAACGAGTCTAAACGGGTCTCAATACACGCTGAAAATATATAATATGACTTCTAATTAATCCTCGAAATTGCTTGAAAAGTTGTTAAATATGTTGTAAAAGCGTCCTGAATATACCAAAAGCGTCTAAAAGATCTAGCAGAGGGTGAAAAATTGCAACAAAATGGGGCGAAACGTCTTAAAAATGTATGAAAATGTCTGAATAACTCTGAAAATTGTCTGAAAAGATGTTAAATATGTTGTAAAAGCGCCCTGAATATACTAAAAGCGTCTAAAAGATCTAACAGAGGGTGCAAAATTGCAGCAAAATGGGGTGAAACGTCTTAAAAATGTATGAAAATGACTGAATAACTCTGAAAATTGTCTGAAAAGTTGTTAAATATGTTGTAAAAGCAGCATGAATATACTAAAAGCGTCTAAAAGATCTAACAGAGGGTGCAAAAATTGTAGCAAAATGGGGTGAAACGTCTTAAAAATGTATGAAAATGACTGAATAACTCTGAAAATTGTCTGAAAAGTTGTTAAATATGTTGTAAAAGCGCCATGAATATACTAAAAGCGTCTAAAAGATATAACAGAGGGTGCAAAATTGCAGTAAAATGGAGCGAAACGTCTTAAAAATGTATGAAAATGACTGAATAACTCTGAAAATTGTCTGAAAAGTTGATAAATATGTTGTAAAAGCGCCCTGAATATACTAAAAGCGTGTAAAAGATATAACAGAGGGTGCAAAATTGCAGTAAAATGGAGCGAAACGTCTTAAAAATGTATGAAAATGACTGAATAACTCTGAAAATTGTCTGAAAAGTTGATAAATATGTTGTAAAAGCGCCCTGAATATACTAAAAGCGTGTAAAAGATATAACAGAGGGTGCAAAATGGCAGGAAAATGGAGCGAAACGTCTTAAAAATGTATGAAAATGACTGAATAACTCTGAAAATTATCTGAAAAGTTGTTAAATATGTTGTAAAAGCGCCCTGAATATACTAAAAGCGTCTAAAAGATCTAACAGAGGATGCAAAAATTGTAGCAAAATGGGGTGAAACGTCTTAAAAATGTATGAAAATTACTGAATAACTCTGAAAATTGTCTGAAAAATTCTTAAATATGTTGTAAAAGCATCAAGAATATGCTAAAACTGCTTAAAAAGATCTATCAGAGGACTCAAAATAGTATCAAAATGTTTATGAAATTCCTAGAGGGAGATCAGGGTAGCGTATGATAGGATAGAATAGATAAGCAGAGGAGGGAATAGGATAGATGATAAGAGGATAGAATGAATGTCTAGAAACGTATCATGTTAGTAGAATAGAATAAATAATAATAAGAGGATCTATCTTAGGTTAGGCTAGGCCATGTTAGATTAGGATAGGTTAGGTTAGGTTAAGTTAGGATAGGTTAGACGAGTAGAAGTATGGGGCTTAGGTTAAATTATCAAAGACGGGAGTAAATAGTGGGAGCTGGGTTAGGTTAGGTTAGCCATGTAGAAGTATGGAGCTTAGGTTAGGTTAAGATAGGTTAGAAGAGTAGAAGTATGAGGCTTAGGTTAGGTTAGATTAGGATAGGTTAGGTTAGGTTAGTGAGGCAATGTGGGGTGAGGTAACATTATGTTGGGGTAATATATTCAATCAAATTAGAATGCTCCTGTGTTAGGTGGCGTACATCAATATAGTTAAGGACATACTCAGACACCATGAACGCTCATAAGCATACATACACTGCTATGGGCCTTAAGTCATCCCTAGAGATTCCTTCAAACACCTACAACGTCCTGCTTCCCCTACCACCTTACCTAGTAATCCTTAGATTACGCGTGGCGGCCATCTTGCGCATTTGGGTCTGTTCCAGCCTTCCCTTAACCTAACTACTGAGGATCCATCAGTATATATGTGCAGCCATTCTTCTGTGGGATATCTAGTATTGATTGTTTCCAGTGCTAGAAGTTTTTGTATTTCTTTTGGTGTGTCTGATTTACTTATTTCCTCCATTAATTCCAAACTGAAGGTAGGTTGCAATAATTCCAATGGACTTTCTCTTATAAGTAGATTTTCTCTGGTGTTAGGAATGTTCAATTTGGATTTAATCTGTGTTACCTTTTCTAGGAAACTACTATGAGTTTTAAGGATTGAAGGGGGGAGGTTCTCTTCTGTCCATTTTGAGTTTGGCAATCGTAACATTTTCTCGTGTTGGAGCAATGCTTGTTCTTCTATTTTTGTTGTTATTGATGGGGTCCGTGTTAAGGCAAGCATGGCATCAACAGGTGTGAATTTAACTGCTTCAGTGATTAGGCGAAGAGCCTGATTTTGTATTTGTTCAAGTTTATTGATGTTAGCATTTGCTGCTGTTATTAAAGCTTCAGAACAGTACAAGAGGTTTGGTTTAACATACATTTTGTATGTTGTGTTAAGGACTCTCCTTGAGCAGCCCCATTTAGCACCAGCTAACCTTTTCAGGATTTGCAGTTTCTTTTCAACCTTTGCTGAGAGGTTTGTTATATGTTTTTTCCAACTTAGCTTTCTGTCGAAAGTGGTGCCTAAGTATTTGGCATCATCAACTGCTTTGAGTGCTTTACCATTATAATTTATGTTAATATTAACTGGTTTGTATTTTAGTGTAAATAATTCATAATTTGTTTTTTCCACATTGATAGTCATGAGGTTTTTGGAGCTCCATTCATGTACTTTGTTTAGGGCTGTTTCTATTCTGTCTTTAATTAATTCAGGTTTTTTTGGAGAGCCTGGAGTCCAAATGACTATATCGTCAGCAAATAAAGCAATTTTGGTTTCTAAAGTTTTTATTATTGATGGAAGGTCATTTATATATATATATATATATATATATATATATATATATATATATATATATATATATATATATATATATATATGTGTGTGTGTGTGTGTGTGTGTGTGTGTGTGTGTGTGTGTGTGTGTGTGTGTGTGTGTGTGTGTGTGTGTGTGTGTTAGAGTGTTGTGCTCAGAACAGCACCTTGTGGAAGTCCTCGGTGTGTTTGTTTATATTTGTAAATGTATGTATTATATTTTGTGGCACAAAATCTTTGTGAAATAAACTGAGTTATCCATTTAAGCATGTTACTTTTCACACCTATTGATTGCAACTTCTCAATTAATTTGTTTCTCCAGACTGAGTCATATGCTGATTTAAAATCAATGAATACTGCTAAGGCATCCTCCTTTCTATTGAAAGCTTCCTTGATGTCTTGGCTTAGTAAGAGTACATTTTCACTTGCACTATGATTCTGTCTGAAGCCGGTCTGTGAGCTATTAATTAAGTTGTAATATTCTAGGAACCAGTTAAGTCTAGATGCCACCATTCTTTCCATCACTTTTGCAATAACACTGGTCAAAGATATTGGTCTGAAACTATTAATATTGTTTGAGGGTTCGTTTTTCTTTAAAATCGGGATGATAATGGCTTTTTTCCAGTCGGAAGGTACAGTCATTCTCCAACACGTGTTATACAGTTTAAGTAGAATGTCTTTTCCTTTCCTACCAAGGTGTTTAATAAACTCTGGGTAGATCTTGTCAGGTCCTGGAGATTTTTTGTTCTGTAATTGTTCTATTGCTAGATCCAGTTCGGTTTCGTTAAAATCCTGAATAAAAATATCATTTCGTATATCTTTTGGCTTATTAGTTTCTCTGATGGTTTTTTGGATAGCTTTATCTTGTTTTTTATATGCTTGGGGTATTCTTTGTGACTGAGCATAAAACTTGTTAAGGGATTCTGCTATTTCCCTATCTGTAGTTAAGCTTTTGTTATTATGTTTTAATGGTTCAGTTGTATTTTTTGATAATTTTGTTTTATTAAGGAATTTGTATATTTTATTTCCATCTTTCCTATAGTCCATATGTTCTACAAAATTTGTGAAACTGGCCTTCTTTGCTGTAATTAATTCTTTCTTAAAAATGGCTGCTTTTCTTCTCCAGTTTTGTACATCTTCTGGACACTTGGTTCTCTCGGCTTTGACTCTTGCTATATTTCTTTCGTGTTTTAACTTGGATAAAGATGGAGACCAAAGGTAGCTATATTTCTTTAACTTTCCTTTGGGGATATATGTTTTGGCTGCTGTCAATAATATTTCACAAATTTTTTTATTCATTTCATCTGTTGATTTGAACTCTGATTCTAACAGTATATTACACTTCCCTTCTATCTCATTTTGGAAACTGGACCAATCTGCTTTTTTAAAATTCCAAGAAGTTTTAATTTTTGGTTTGTTACTTTTATTTATTAGACCTCTTATGGAGTTCATGGTGATTCTGTGGCCTGAACCTGGGTCTTCTATTATTTCTCTTTTTGTATTGTCAATTATGTCAGATGACACCATCAGAAGATCAGGATTTGTACCTGAACCATTATAATGAAGGTAAGTGGGTGGATCATTTGGATTAAATATTAATTCCATTGTTGATGAGTTTAATAGGTCTTCTATGACTCTTCCTGCTAAATTTATATCTCTGTAGCCCCACCTAGGGGAGTGTGCATTAAAATCACCTATTAAAATACTTTTGGGTTCTATGGGAATAGAATTTAGATCTAGTGTATTGTCTGGAGGATTGTAGATACTGTAAATTCTATAGTGGTAGTTACTTTTCCATGCTTCAATTTTAACTATTTCTGATTCATCTTGTTCTTCCATTGTTTTTTGGATTTGGATAGTAGATTTCATATTTCTTTTAATTCCTGTAAGAATACCACTTGCTATTTGACGAGCCTTTGGAAGTATATGTGTAGTGTACTGATCCATTTCAAAGTATATTTCTTGCTCTTCTGATATATTGGCTTCTTGTACTGTGAAGACATCTATATCTTGGTCTTTTAATATTTTCATTAGCTCTTGTTTTTTAGGCTGGGACATGCCTCCTGCATTCCATTGTAGAATTCTTAAAGTATTGGAACTGTTGTGATGAAATTTGCCTATAGATGTCCCCACCCGGAGATCCGATTGGGGGACAGCTTCAACTCCGGAATGTTTATCTTTAGGACTCATACTCATGTATGTGGCTTTCATGTAACTGTTTTCTTAAAGGGCACCAGTTTTACAATGTGGCAGTTACATCACCCGACTTAAACCCCCATTTTGCAAGGGGGGCCACACCTATCGTTAGTCAACGGGTCCATCGGACCTAGCCGGGAGGACTAAATAGGTGGTATTTAGATCCACCGACGTTCCCCTCATGTGCCTCTGAGGGACGCTGTTGTGCTGTGATAGGCCAGCACATATGTAAATGGCACTTCCTCCATTTTAGATGAAACAGTTATACCGCTGTGATTCGGTCCCCAGAGCCTCATCTGTTAAAAGCAGGGTGCACCAGGGGCAGGATGAGGATGGGAATTGGGTAGGAGAGGCTATAGAAGGCGCATCACTACCACTTACACCCCAATAAAACTAAAGTAATAATAATAATAATAATAATAATAATAATAATAATAATAATAATAATAATAATAATAATAATAATAATAATAATAATAATAATAATAATAATAATAATAATAATAATAATAATAATAATAATAATAATAATAATAATAATAATAATAATAATAATAATAATAATAATAATAATAATAATAATAATAAAAGCAAAAAGACTACTAATATCAAAAATTACATTTACACTATAAGTTTAAAGCAAGTAATGAATTTCAATTATTCAGGACTATTCTTAGAAAATTGTGTCAGTGTTCATTTTACTTCAGAATAACTAATTCAATGCTAAATTCTCACTGCTAAGAAAGTCAAGAAGAGAAACTAAAATTGCATAATATTTTAGTAGTAATATTATTCTTACGTGGCTCAGAATGATGGACTCTCAACAAAATATTTATTAAGACTAATTTAAGTGCCTGAGATGAGATTTTTAAGAATAGCTGCTGAATACGGTGCTAGATAAGAAATATGTAAATCATTGGCAAGGAGCTAAATACTTTAAAATTATAAACCAAACGAGAAGAATACCAACAAGAATGGCCAAAACATTTATGCAAAATATTGAACTAAAGCCTGCAGGCAGAAGATCTCAAGGAAAATAATTGAAAAGATGGATGTAGCAACTGTAATATTGGGGCCGAAAAGATCGAAATAGTCTAAGACTTATAGAATTATGATATTAAATTACTAAACAGCTTCCCCAAATTATATTAATGAATAATATACATAAAATAAAATAGAAATTTTAATAAAATGCATAATATAGGTGGTTATTGGCTTTGCGGACTTCCGGAGAACCCAACGCTATATTCCGAATTTCCAATGCTCCTCTCCAGTTAATATGAGTTAAACTTCCATATAAACTTCTCGATGTATTGGCACTGTGTTTATGCAAAAATAATTTAAAATTCAGTCATTTGTTTTTACTTCCCCTATTGCTCACCTAGAGTACGTAAAGAAAGTGCCTATTGCATTTCACCCAAAAATTCGATATCAAGATTTCACCAGAAATACATTTTTTGTGACTCCCCGAATCTATACATAATTATATAAAATGTATAATATATAAATATACATAAATACAATTATACGAATGTTAGATCAGATTTTTACTTTACTTTGCTTGATAAGAAACTTCTCATTTTATCTTATTGGACATAGTGTTAATAGTTCAAATGAAAACCAGAATCACCTCAGAGTAGTTTTAAATTAATTAAACAAGGAGCATGACAGATATTAAATAATTAGTAATATCATTGATTAATTATAGTGTGAATATATTAAATGAAAAATGTCTTTGAAAACAAATAATGTTAGTACTTGCTATTTAGTAGTATTTGCTATTGTAATAAAAGCAAACTAACAAGCCTGGAAGTGGACAAACGACAATTTTATTGTATTAAAGGCTTTTAGGAAACTCTATGACAAGTGTCAACCTTTAATCGACAATCACATGGTTAGCTATTGTATAGCAATATTTGAACTTGATTGTTAGCTATGCAGAATGGTTTCAGCCCGTTTTTTACGATTTCTCCTATGGTGCTTATAGTAGTGTCTCGCTAATCTGAGGTAATGGGAGGTCATATAGTACTTCGGATTTGGGATGATTCGGACTATACAAAGTATCAACTTAGAATGCTCCCTTAATTTAAGGGTGGTCGTGATAGCTTCAAGTGTATACTGTTTAAGCAGAATTCTACTTATTTATGCCAACAAGCTACTGCTGGTGTTTTTAAACACACAAACCTTGTGTGGGCAATGTTTAAGAGGTTGAATCAGCAACTGAAAAATTCAAGGAACCACGGATTTGAACCACGGATCTTCCGCTGATCGAGCGGCTGCTCTAACCATTTAGCTACCATGGCCAACTTGCCAGTACGACATTAAATTCCCCAGCTGATTCGTACTTTTTCCCGGTTAACCACAAGGGAATCTCACATCAGAGATAAATACCCCAAGGGCGACTTACAATTGTAAGTACTGTATGTCCCGGGTTTAAGTAATACATGGCATACATAAATTATAATTACCATCTAAAGGTTACTTAAACCCGGAACATAAATTACTTACAATTGTAGGTCGCCCTTGGGGTAATTATCTCTGATGTGAGATTCCCTTGTGGTTAACCGGGAAAAAGTACGAATCAGTTAGGGAATTTAATGTCGTACTGGCAAGTTGGCCATGGTAGCTTAATGGTTAGAGCAGCCGCTCGATAAGCGGAAGATCCGTGGTTCAAATCCCGGCTATGGCATTGAATTTTTTCAGTTTCTTATTCAACCTCTTAAAGAATTCTACTGTGTATCCATCTCTTTTGCTTTTTGCTTAAAATTCCTATATACCGTATTTATCAACTACTTCATAGCCGATTAGATATATTGCTTACAATAAAATATTCTCCGCTTTTATTCCAAGAGCTTAGTCTATGCAGCACTAACAAAGAAAAGTAAAGACAACATAAAACAACAAAAAATATCTTAATAAGTAACTTCGGTGGTAATTCCAACTTATTCCTATAAAATAAAATATTCAGCCCTTGTAAATTCTGCATAGGCTGTAAGACATTCTGGAGTCGATAATTTACATATTTTATATTTTTGGGCAATCTGTAACACAAATATTTTTAAAATAAGTAATATGCTAATTCAAAACAATTATATAGAATGAGTAGGCGTAGGCTATGGTTAATGCCGCAAAAAAGAAAAACAAAACAAAAAGACAAAAACAAAAAAGAAGCTTAAGTCCTTGTCTATTTCTTATGATTTATAACTTATACAAAATTCATTCAGACTAAAAACTTCACCGGTTATTATCAGAAAAGTAAAGCTGTACATTTTGCTTATCACGAAAATGTCTTAAGTAAAAAATAATGAAAAGTTTTCCATGTAAAGGATAGTTTGATGTGGGAGGGGGTAGATTTTTCTTGAAAAGCTTCGTGTCACATCCTTGGAAGACGAACTGAAATACCAAATTTTATTTGTAAGCGACTTCATTTCTCAGTTATGTTCTCTCTCTTTCTCTCAATTACTCACACGCACGCGCACGTTTTTCTTTTCTTTCTTTTTTTTTATGTTTAGGCATATTATAATATTAAGAAACTGACACGGCGATAGTGAAGTAGTCAAACTAAAGCAGAAAGCACTGTTATAGTTATCTACTCTTTAAAGTATTGCCTTTCTTTTCTTTTTTTAATTAAAACTGTTTCGCACCAGACATTTAAAGTAAACGCCAATAGGTTGATTGAGATTTTATGGTTTAATCGCAGCTTGTGATAGAAATACAGCAATGCAACATTTAGAAGTTTTATTCAGCTAATATCTACACTTTTTCAATTTTTCAAGAAAAAGCGCAATCTCAGGCAGCATTTGCAACGCAATGTAGCAAAAGCTTAACAGGAAAAGAAAATGAAACAACACAGCCTAAATCGTCCAATCTCAGCTGCAATATTTGTAGACTTAAACTAGAGCACTTGTTGAAGACGACGTTCCATGGAATGCAGTTAAAGCTTTAATTATTGTAGGAGAGCTTCTGTAAAAATGCTGCATACAATACATTCCCCCTAAATGTACCCTGAGAAAAACTGTTTAAGACAGAATGTACAGTGAAATGTTGGCATATGTTTGGAAACTATATGTAATGCTTGCATACGGAGCTCTGTAGATGAAACCTCAGATTCTAGGAGTATGTATATAAGGAGTCTGATGGCAGGGAAATGTTATTTTGACAAACCTTCAGTTCCGTATATCGTGGTATTGAGGAACTTCTGAAATCGAATACCCAAACCACAGCTTATTTTGTAAAAATGATGTCTGCCAATATTGATCATTCCAAAGGTCTATTGCTTTTTCTTCTTTTCGGGAACTGGGTAGGAAGTGGGATTCCGCATAAGCACCCCATGTCTTATTTATTGTTGCTGTACCTCCACTTATTTCATATTGACGCAGACGGCAGTAGCAGTCTCCAGCCGAAGACTGCTTTAATTAGTATATGGAAACAATCTATTATTCAAAATTAGCATTGGGCTCCCCCAATAAGTACACTTTGAATCCAAAATTACACCAGCACAATTTACCACCAACAGAAAGCTATTAGATAACGCATAAATACAAATCCTTTCCCAATAGTGAACAACAGTAGCATGGATTCCCAAGGGTACAACCACTTCCAAAGAAAATCTTTCTGCACCTCCGGTCTGTGTTACATTATTCATCTCTGTACAAGCCATGACCATTTCATTGGCTCCTTTAGGCCAAGGGTACGTTACCTAAAGTAATGGCCACATCTTCGTACGACGATGAATAATGTGACATATTACCGAAGCTGCAGTGATATTTTCTTTGGCGGTCTTTGTACAGTCATGGAAAAAATGATTGAGCGCATTAGGAGAGGAGAATATTTCTAAGTCCCACATCGTGTTTACCTAAGTCAATATTTCCAACCTGCAGATGAGTTTATTGATAGTCTATTGCATATGCTATCGTCTGTCGTACACACAAATAGCCTGTGTCTAGAATCATCACTCACATTTGCGTATATACTCGCAAATACAAGTGCGAGTAGTGATTCAAGACACAGCCTATTTGTGTGTCCAACAGACGATAACATAAAGAACAAACCATGAATTAACTCAGCTGCATGTTGGAAATATGAACTGGTGTAAACGGCGCTGCAACATGACGTGGGGCTTAGAAATATTTGTCACATCAAAGTGTGACATGGCTCATCATTTGTCAGTACCAACTTAAACAGTCGCATTCCATTATGGGGCACATTTTGTGAACGTCAATGCACCTTTGGGCTGTATGAACTAGAAAGGTGATACAACAGAGGAGATGGAGGACTTAGAGAAACTTATTGGTCAAAAGGAAGTGATGAGAAGAAAAAGAGAAAAACTAGGTGTGCTTGATCTATTTAAATATTTCAATGTAATGTTAATATTACGAAGGTTGAAATAAATTGAAATTATGATAGCAGAAAACTAAATTTTTACAGATTTCTTGGCTCTCTTACAACAATCGGTAATCTGTGTTTTATGAAAGCACGTCCAGTCTGGTAGAACAAGGTAGAAAACACTCTAAAAAATTACTTCTAAAAATAAATTTTATGTCCATCAAAATATAAATAACTCATCCCGTATGCTTTGTTTCTAAAAGAAAAACTCAGGAATTAATTCAGAATATCGAAATATAATGTGTCCGTTAATTCCTACTGTTACACACTATTTACAGTTGCATTTACTATGAAAAATAGTAAAGCTTTTTTTTTTTTTTTTCCTTGGTTAAGTGTCATTATTGAAATAGAATGATTCAATGTCCGAGTGAGATTTCAGGCTTCCACCATAGCGAAGTCTCTAAATTGCAAGCTTCTGCCAATATAGTATTTAAAAAGACAATGGGTGATGTCGATAATACATTAAATCGCTGTCGAAAGTAAGAAAATATTTGGATCGAGAAAAGACACAATATATTCATTGCAAGATATTTATCCGAACAGGGAAATTTCAGTGACAAAAGGAAAGACTTAAATAAACTTTGAAGTATGTGTCAAAACATGAGAACATGAGAGAGAATATTAATGTATCCTCCAATCTTAAATGAAATCTTTGAAGTGAGTTTCGTTTCTGTCTTAAACTGTGTATTATGTTAATCTTGATCATATTACGGAATATAGAAAATGGATTCCCACAATTTTAATTGGAAAAAATATGTGAAAGAGTAGTAAAATCCCATTATTTATTTTAAAATATTAGAGAAAATAAATTAAGATGCACTTGTTTCATAATTAGTAATTTCTTAAATATATTATTTATTTATGTCAACAAACTTACTGTTGGTGTTTTTAAACACACAAACCGTGTATGGGAATTCAATGTCATTCTGGCAGGATGTCACGGTAACTTAATCGTTAGAGCACCCGCCTGGTAAGCGGAGTGCCTGTGGTTCAGATCCCAACTGTGACATTGAATTTTTCAGTTCCAGTTCTATCTCTCAAATCATTCTTAAATATATTTTATCTAAACTTTTCAATTCGAATTCCTATTATGCCTTGTGTGCAAGCTAGCCGAAGTGTGGATTGCAAGAGTAATTTTAAATCACCCCTACGTGTGCATTACACCATTTAGCTGCGATTTAATTTAAATTACAGATGTATAATTAAATAATGAGTTTAATAATTTTATAATTAGACTATGAGGTGAGTTTCTTCAAAATCACAACATGGTCTCTTAGAACCTCTCTCTATTAAAGCAAATAACGCATGCTCTTACTCTAGGTATAACAGCATTCATTTTGTAACATTCATTTATTTTTGCTGTTATGTGCTGGCAACCTATATTACAAATTTAAATATTAAAATATTTAGAGTAATTATTTTTACCTACATACATATTCCAATTAAAAGAATTTTGATTATAATTGTTTCCTTTTCTTTATTTCCATATATTTGTTGGACTTTTATATGTTTGTTATATTGTGTTGCAGTATATTGCATTTTATTCTTATTTTCTTCGGTATCATTGTTACACCTTTGTATGTTTGTGTTCTCACTATGTTATATTGTACTGCATAGTACAGTGAAAGAGAAGGCTTCTTGGCCTACACTCTTACCGGGGTAAATAAGTAAATGATGGGTTTCTTAGGAGAATATAGATTTAAGGTAATTTTTAACTAGAGGAATAAAAAATAATGGTCATGTAAAGGAAATACAAGTTCACTAGAACTTGATTTATCTATTCTAGATTATTAGGCTGCTTTTTTTTTATTTGAAGTCAACTGTATTAGTGTTTTTAATTGAGTATTTCAGAATTTTGCTTATGATAATGTTAATGTACTAGAGACTATAGTTCCTTGCTAAGGGTATCTGCTGAAGGTGGGTAGGGGGGAGGAGGGGTCGAGAAAGGGAGCAGCTTGAAGTTGAAGCAGAATTCCTCTGCGCAGAGAGAAGCTGACAACAATGAAGAGGTTCACAGGGGCTTGAGACGCACAGGCATTCCAGTCAGGTTAAGAAATTCTCTTAACCTTAAGGGGAAAGACTCGTGGTACCTAGAGAAAGAAGTTCACTGGGCCTTCGTAGGAAATTACATCCATCAGTCAGAAGTAAGAACCTGCTGAAAAAGCCATAAGTTGCTGAGATATTAGCGAAAAGAGGGCAAGTTCAAGCTGAAGCAGGAAGAAAATAAAAAGGAACAAGACCCTAATTTTAGTGTCAGATACGGTTCTCTCTCGAGGATCAACTTCCAGTCTCTGTAAGAAGTATTGTTTGCAAAGAACTATTAGACATTATGACCGCCTCCGTAGCGCAGTTGGTAGCGCGCTTGCCTCTTACGGAGGACCCGAGTTCGATCCCGGTACCAGCATGGGGATTTTATCCCCTCTCGGCGGTCTGGCACGGGGTGCACTCAACCTCGTTAGGTCCTGGGGGGGCAATTGAGGAGTTACTTGATGGAGAAGCAGTGGCCCCAGGTCGAGAAGGCCACATAACTGGCCGGAAGGGTTCGGGGCGCTGACCACGTCCCATGCTCCAGTACTGCACCCCACCAGAGGCCATCCCTCTGGTACTAATGGTCTTGGTGAATCTGTTAGTACAATGGACCCGAAAGAATTTTAAGAGCTTCCATTAAGTGGCCACACAGGTTGTTGTTGCTGCTGGCGGTGTAAAGTATTAAAGAAAACAGCTGTATTTGTATTACCATTTATAACGTTTCCCTTTTGTTCAAGAGTTGTATAATTTTGCATTTAATTAAAATGTATAGCAATCTGTGTTAGTGAAAGAATTACCTGAAAACCATTGTAAGTCCAGGATCCAAACCTCATTATGCAACTCTGCTCGTCGAAAGGAAAATATTCCACGTTTATCTCACATGAAGACTTATATATTGCTGGTGGTTTCCAATAAACTTCCCCTGTGAATTTTAAGGTAGCTTTCGTCATCAAGGTCACCTCATAATTTCCATCCGCACTGTAACATTTAGAAACAAGCATGTATAAACCAAAATTGCTCCACTACATTGTGCTTTTCTACATTAACAAACGAAAACAACGATGATGATGATGACGATGACGATGACGATGACGATGATGATGATGATGATGATGATACACATATAACTGCAAAGCTATAAAATTCTACTTGATAAATATAGAAGCTCATTGTCTTGATGAAAAATACTAGCATTAGTTTGTACCAAGATTAAATATGAGCAGATAAATCCAATAACTGGGTTGTACATACACACTACCCCCTGAAAAGTTTCCGCACACGCATGGTTGAGTTAGACATATATTTCTTAACTAACATAACAAATACGTGAAAATAATTTGTTTAAACATATAGCACCTGTCCTTGATAACATGCAACGATATAACGAAACCCTGTTCATCTCCAAAAGTACGATGAAATTCATACTTTGATTCCTAAAAATACCCTCCCTTGTTCATATATTACATATATTTACAATTTTATAAATGTTTAAATAAAATTAGAATTGATTCTATACTGAAACCATTATTAATTTTGTTTTGGAAGTTATTATAGATTGTTCGGAAACCTTTCGGAGGTAGTGTTCGTGTGACAAGTATGTAGGTTTTAAGTATAATAAATACCCGAAATACTCTCATATCCTTTCCCGAAAATAGTCTCAAAAGAATAAACAGTACATTTCTTATGACATTTTAAGGCAAAATTATAGTAATTCCCTTACTTGTTGAAACTTTCAGCTTGTGTGTGTGTGTGTGTGTGTGTGTGTGTGTGTGTGTGTGTGTGTGTGTGTGTGTGTGTGTGTGTGTGTGTGTGTGTGTGTTTTCTTTTAGGAGGTATATCAATGCAACAAACTATATTCCTCCAATAAGCATAAATGTTTGTAAATTTGTTGAATTTATGAAACTACTGTCTCAAACCACCGTTTAAATGCTCATTAAAATTCAATGATAATTTTTGAAAAATTAGAAATATACACTTCAGAACAAACCAGCGGACAAGATAGCAATAGGTCGCATCACATAAAGAAAAGCACCTATGTTCATGGATTTATGTAAAGCATGCGTAGAAAAAAGTCATGTCTAGAACCCCATGCTACTTGCACGTCAGAGAGCACCAGTATATATATATATATATATATATATATATATATATATATATATATATATATATATGTGTCTGCCTGTTTGTAATACATGTGTGCATGTATGTCTGTACGTAAGTAGGCACGTATCAATAATATATATCAGATAATATTCGAAAAGTGTTCGGTGCCAAGGGCGGTAATGTTCTTGAAAATCTTAGTGTTGCATTCTTATAAGATGCTGAACATAAAACACCATATTTATTATTTATCCAACTTTTCGTTTCTGAGTTCATTTTTCGAGCCTTTTACTGGTCTACGATTCGTTTCAGCAAAACATGATACAAATAAAACATTACATAAAGGCAAACATAAAAACAAAAATCCAAATTATAATTTTTTATTAAACTACGCGCGCGGATCTTTTTCTAAAAATGCTTTTTCTAGATTAAGGGGCCCCAAAACATGTATTTTCAGTGAAATTTCGATAGCAAATTTTTGGGTGGAATGCAGTATTTCTACTTTCTACACGTAGTAAAGCAAGTAAAAATTATAGTAAAATAAAAAGTATAAATGAGAGTATGAATCTGTGAGAATTTAATGTAACATCCAAAAGCAATACAAATCCAAAGATTAACACCACTGTAAGCGAATAAATGTCATTTTTGTTGATCAATTGTTTCAAAGGTGTGGCCTTAGATCTTAATGGTGGCATATAAATGGAACATAAAATGATTTAAAAATGAAAATCAGCAATATATTATATCGCTACTCAATGCTTGAACTTCTCTGCTAGTGACACTACCTTCTCCTTATTTATTTTTAGTTTCTCTGCCAGGTATCTTTAGTAAGGTAATTACTGTCCTTTAGTAACATAATTGCACAACAAAATTTCACCTGAAATACATGTTTTGAAGCTCCCTGAGCTATATCTTGACTTTTTAAATAATATCCTGCCAAGTCCTCTTCCTTCGGAAATTAGTTTACATAAATATGTAAACCATAGCCTCCACAGAAGTGTTTTTCTAACACTAGCTCTTTATGAGATTTCCATAATTATTGGTATACACTTGTCAATAATCTTGTTATTCTTAAAGTGCGGTCACTATTAGGTGTTTCTCGCGAGTACCTCGCGATTTTTAAGGTCAATATATAGCGACCAACCTTTAAACATCTACTGTTGAGTTTATTTCTTCTATGTCTTTGTACCTACAATGAAGTGCATAATGAAACTATTTCTGCAAAGACTTATGATATATCTGGACTGAGACAAGGTAAATAGAAAAATAGGGGTTTGTAAAATTAGGATCTATAAGCTATATAAAAATGCGGGATCTTGGATAGAGAGATGTGTCTAAGTAAATGGAATGCATCATATTTTTAAAGGTTGCTTAGGCACTTATTATGGGTCAATAGTTAAATAACCTCACTACTTCTTATAATTTAGCTATACTCTCCTTTTTATTTAATTTTTTTGTGGAGTCATGAATGAACTTATTTGGGATTTTGGGTTCAGTACCACAGAACGGGCTTCTAAAGCAGGCCTGGACGACTCGCGAGATAGCTTGAGCGACCTTCATTTACTTTTTAATGCATTTTTTTATTTCTTTATTCATTTATTTAGACATGTCGCTATCAGTGCAAGGCTGCGTGCCGGCTGCGCTCAATAAGCACCAGTTCCCCAGTCCTATTCTAAACAGAAGTGGTGCATCACAAGAGTAAAATATGAAATTCTGCCAAAAGGAAAAGTAAAATGTTAAAAATTCTAATATTATTCTACAATTTCCTTTTTTCAGTTTGGTTATTTATGACAAGATTCTGAACTTTAAGATGAAAAATCTGATGTGTTGTACTCACATAACTTTCTCTACTCCTGTACTAACTATCCTTACAAACATTTACTCCTTTATCTTCTTCCTGTTATTCGAGATAAACATCCGTAGAAATTTCTACTTATAAGTGCAAGGGGAATATGGGAATACATAGGCTTTGAGCGATAGTTAAATCGTTTAAAGCTGGTTGCTATGTGAAGGCTTTGAAATTCCTTTCTCTTCGCGGCCGACTCTACACAGGCCGGAATGCATAAAACTGGCAGCATTTGGGAAGTCAGCTGCTCCTGTACTTGTATTTAACGGATCTTTCCAAGTCTGCAGTTGCAAGTCTCATAGACATCAAAATATTCTCTGCGGTATGGTAGAAATTTACTGCATTTTCTGTGTATGTGAATGCTCTTACTACAATAATTAAGGATTTAAGATAAGATCTATGATCATTTCTTAAATAGTTTGCACTACAATTCAGTTACTACCGTTAAGGTTATGTTTAGAATGAGAAGATAAGTATAAAATTAGATCAATAAAATGCCGAATATAAATAAATTCCCTTTGCTTCAAATTCCTTTAGTTACTCTTGCACTAATTGTTGGTAAATGTGCTTCTTTTCAGATGCCGGATAACTACTTGTTCCTGAACATAGCAATAATTATGAATCCACTGTTACTGTATTCAGACTTCCTACCGACCCAGAAATGCATGTAAAATGAGTCAAACGCATTCCTAGGAAGGACTGGAATCCATCTAAAAGATCTGTAGTTTGCATCAATCATTTTGAAGCAGATGATGTGATGAAGTTTGATGTCTATAAAGATGCTGAAGGAAATGAAATTACATTTCCCAGTGCTCGGCCAAAGCTGAAAGATACTGCTGCACCATGTTTGTTCTTTTCTTTCAGAATTTACCAAAGTATTTAAGCAAACCAACTAGCAGCTTCAGTGGCATTGCTCGAACCAATCCAGATAGAAGGATAAAGGCAGACGAGGAGCTGCAAAGAAAAAATGATGACTGATGTGATAAGTGGGAATACTTAATTGAAATGTTTGAAAATGAAATAAGGAATGTGAACAAGTGGTACAAGGTTGTTTTCTGCGATTTTGTGTGATTTTACCAAATGTATTTTCAAGCCATACAAGTGTTAAGGTAGATGACACACTTACGAAGTATCCAAATTCGTATTGGTAGCTATATTGCAGGTTCAAATGAAATGAAATGATTTCTGCCACCACAGTTGAAACTCGCCATATGGTCGCACTTGAAGAATATATTACTGAAGTATGTTGCCATGGACAGCATGAATGAAAATTCAAATGAGGTTTCATTGTTAAAGTATGTCACTTACCATGGAGCACCATGTATGCTCCTATTTCAGAGAAATTTGAAGCCGCTTTTTTTGAAAATGAGAAATCATAAACAGTTACTTTCACAGATTTTAAGACAACTTGTTCTCTCATTTTTGATGAGGATTATTGTCTTTGTGGGAAACCATTATGAGATATCAATCATTTTAAATACAATTTCAAATATGCTTATAAATAATTACAGACAACTTAAAAATGGCAGTTTGATCCGCGTGTAGCAATCAAATAAAAAGCAAAAGCTTAGTTTTTCAAGGAAATAAATAAGCAGGGTGTATATGAACAGAATTGAAATTAAATTAATTATTAAGGACTTGTGTCTTATGTCATAGCCACACTGGCTGTTTCAAAAAATTGCAGAAAAACACAAGACCTAGTGTAGCTTTGTTATTTAAAATACATATATTTATTTTATGTTACTCACATTATTTGTATTGCAAAATCAACCTATAATATGTTGCATACAAACTACATCTGTGTGAAAAAAAATGTTGATAGCCTGCAGATTGCATCTTTTTTGCTTCATAAGCTCTGTTCCCCTGTCTAGGCTATGTTCTACTGAAATGTAAATATTGCATGCTTTTAGATATTGTTGATATGATGGCTACTACCACTACCACCACCACCGCCACCGCCATTATTATTATTATTAATTATTATTAATTATTATTATTATTATTATTATTATTATTATTATTATTATTATTATTATTATTATTATTATTATTATTATTATTATTATTATTATTATTATTATTATTATTATTATTATTATTATTATTATTATTATTATTATTATTATTATTATTATTATTATTATGATTATGATTATGATTATTATTATTATTATTATTATTATTATTATTATTATTATTATTATTATTATTATTATTATTATTATTATTATTATTATTATTATTATTATTATTATTCACATGCTAAGAAAAAACGCATGAAATTAGTTTTTATCTAAACATGTTGATGTTTTCTTTGTGGATCATACAGTGCATATTTTGAATAATTGATAAGCCAAAATCATAAAAAATAATTGGTATAAGGGATTAATTTTTATTGTTCCCTTGAGGGAATTTTTTGTAAAGCGCTAGAGTAGAAAATTCCAACAAATTGAAGAAAGTTGGATATTGGTATCTTGCCTTTCATTTTCATGCTAAATAAACGACAAAATTTCGACATTAATCCGTTCAAATGAATTTTCCCTCCCCAGAGACATCATTTATGAATTTTGGCAAATGTATAAAACACCTATACCTATTTAGTTCAAACATAGTCAGTTTTGGTACCAAATGCAGATTTTAGAAAATTCGGTAAGGCAAATCTATTGGAAACATATCGGCCGCCTGCAACACACCCCTGGCACGTTGCCACATTGTGGACTGCGGCCTGTGTAGAGTCAGCCGTGGTTCTCTTTCCATGCTAAGATAAAAAATGTAATCTGTTGCACTCACATGACTTTCTCTACTCTTGTACTAACCATTCTTACAAACTCTTATTCCTATATCTTCTTTCTTGATAGTTGAGATAAACATTTGTAGAAATTATCTTATTACTTATTTCCTTGTAGGTGCAAGGGGAATGTTAGAATACAGTAGGCTTTGTGCGATAATCAAATGTTTGAGATTATGTTGTCTTTGCACACTTAACATATAAAAAAATTAACAACGATGACCCATTTCACGAAAGTTCTGTTTTCCGAAACTCACACACATAACAAGGAATATCTCCGAAATGGTTCACCCTACAAGAAAATTTATTGAGACATAAGTTGTGTATTTTAGCAAGATCTACATTTTTGTAGAGTATAATTTGGTCTATCTCTAACGGTTTACCAGTTATGCAAAAGTCGTCCAGAGTAAATACGACTACTGGGGCTATAGCCAGAAAATTCAAGATATACATTTCATTTGCCATAAAAATGTCTCAAACATATCACATTTTAATCAAAATCGTTAGAGCCATTTTCAAGCAAATCCAAATTTTCGAAAAATTTTCTTTGTAAAGGGTAGTTTAGGGTGGGGCTATTTTCTTCAAAATCTTCGTGTCGCATCCTTGAAAGACATTAAACTTAAATAGCAACTTTGGTTTTTAACCGACTTTTCGTTTTTGAGCTATGCTGTCCACAGACTGACAGACTGACACACACACACTGACTGACAGACTGACACACAGACACACACACGGACCTTTTTCTAAAAATGCTTTTTTTGGATTCAGGAGGTATCAAAACATAAATTTCCGGTGAAATCTCGACATCGAATTTTTGGGTGGAATACAATACTTCCCCTACTTACCAGTAGAGAAAGTAAAAATCTGGTGTGTTGCACTCACATTACTTTCTCTGTTCTTGTACTAACCATTCTTATAACCATTTCTACATCTTCGTGTTAGTTCAAGACAAACATTTACATAAATCATCTTATTGCTTACTTCCTTGTAGGTGCAAGGGGAACATGGGAATACTTTGAGCTATACCCAAATCTTTTAAATCTTTGAAATTCCGTTCCCTTTGCACGGCTAAGATATAAAAAATGAATAACGATCTTCCATTAGACGAAAGTTTTAAGTATTCCAAAACTCACACAAGTAACAGGGTATATCTCCGAAATAGTTCACTCCAAAAAAAAAAAAAAAAAAAAAAAAAAAAAGTATATGCATAGGTATAAATTGTGCGTTTTAGTAAGATCTAAATTTTTTAAATTTTTTGTATAGTAAACTTTGGTCTATCTCTTACGGTTTACCAATTACGCAAAAGTCATCCAAAATAAACAGGACTACATAGCCAGAAAATTCAAAATATACATTTCGTTTGTCATAAAAGTATTTTAAACGTGTGCCACTTTAATCAAAATGGTTAGAGCCATTTTCGAGAAAACCAAAATTTACGAAAAATTTTCCTTGTAAAGGGTAGTTTAGGGTGAAGGAATATTCTTCAAAATCTTCGTGTCGCATCCTCGAAAGATACTAAACTTAAATGCCAACTTTGTTTTTTTTTTTTTATTCAGGTACCTCAATATATATATCCGGTGAAAGCCACCGACACCACAGCAACTGGATCGACTTCGCCGGAACGGTTTCAGCGACCACCACCACGAAGATGAACCTTGTACTTACGAGTGCAAGTATCATCTTTGCCCCGCTCAAGGAGTAACATACATGCAATACCTAATCTACGCGTCACAATACCACCCGACCCCATCATAATCCATCATTTTATAATAAATAAATAAAAATAACTATCCCGCCGGCTGAAGAGAGCGATTGCTCTGAAACAGCCTTAGGACATTATTTGCCCTGGGTAAGCCCAGGGTAAGTCCTTAAATACCCTTAAAAAAAAAAAAAAAAAAAAAAAAAAAAAAAAAAAAAAAAAAAAAAAAAAACTCTACATTTTTGGGTGCAATACGATACTTTCCCTACTTGTTATACGTAGTAGAGAAAGTAAAAAGCGATTCTTTGACATTGGTTTCCACGGGCGTAAGGATTTATTTTGGCCTTAAAGGTTGCTCCTATGGAAAATGAGTTTTGAAAGATCAAGTGAGTTTTGCAGAGAACAAAATTTAAGATCAATGGTTCAAGTTCGAGTTTATTTGGTAAAAATTCAGCTTTCTTCCTTAACTATCCCAAATACGATTGAGTAATTCACGTTTAGAGATAGGTATAGAAAGTTTATGTTCCTTCTTCTTCTTTATCTGATTATCCTTTCCGTATGAAGGGCTTACAAGCTAGTGCCTAAGGTCAGATATCTTTTGGGGAGCAGACGAACCTAGGAACTGGACAGATTGAAGACCTGGAAGCGGGTGGTCAGCCCAGCACCAGGTATGAATGTGGGGAGAGAATGACATGGAATACAAACGAAATGGATGATCAGAAAGGTGATAATGGAGTAATTGGTGGAATGAATGGCGAGGAAAACCGTAGATCCCGGAGAACCCGGAGAAAACTCGCCCAGGCGCCGCTTCGTCCAACACGAATACCACATGAGGGTCCCTGGGATCGAACCCGGAACGCCTTGGTGATCGACAAACGGTCTAATTAGAAACTTTCAACAATTAGATTCTCAGATGTTTTGTAAGAATCAATTAATGAAGTAGAGGATAGGGGATACTGCTTAATGGGCGCTCCCAAAAGTTTTACATGCCAAAATTACACTAAATCAACTTTACTAGGGATTTACTGGTGTAAAACTAGTCCGTAAAACCTAGTTTGTAAATCTGGTTTTGAAACAACACTGTCCAGGTTAAATATATCGTATGCATTTACTAATACGAACTGTGCTGTAAAACTGACAATGAGTAAATTTTTGTTTTAAGCACAAAAAGAATGCCATATAATCTACTTATATGCAAACGTGAGACACAACAGAATCTGCACAACCTTTAAAGCGAACATTTTACCTATCTGCAACAGTTTACCTGTACTGCCAACTTAAGAACTAAAACTAACATCAATTACGACCGTATGTTTACCTGGAGTATCTTCTATGAACAGTTGCTGATATTGATGTCATCTGAACATATGGAATATCACTAAAAGTAACCAGTGAGCACTATAATATAGCAAGTGTGTCACAGTATGCTTTTAGTGAGTTCTAAAAGCTCACGCGTTCTATGGACATTTAATGTTTCTCGGTACGACTTTCATGATTGTAATGTTGCGTTGTAACTTGGGCCGTACTCACTTGTTGTAAAGGACGATATCAGGCAGCCAGATATGCTCCGAGGGCACATAGAGCATCTCAACTCCGCCGTATTCTTCTGGATCCCATCGAAGTTTATAATCGATCCATTTCTGGAACATGTAACATCCAGCCTCAATGCATGCAACAACGGCAAAGGAACACTTAACAAAGAAGATTGCCGATAGCAAGTTTGCTCAATAAAAACAAAAGATACTCCATCTCTCCAATACAAAAGCGCCATTCTCTTCTAACCAGCGGCGACTGCATTTGCGATATGTAGTCTTAGAGAAGAAAACTGAACTGGTAATCGAAAAGTAGTGTGACTATGTTCTTACTAGTACAGATAATTCATCCACCCCTTTTAAATACTTATTCAGTTTTATTATGTTAACTAGCAAATCTATTTTACAGTATTTAATAGTTTCTTGTAAAACAATGTCACAAACGATGAAGTATTATATTTCAGAATTATTTTTAATCTTGTACAACGGTAAACACTTGAGTTTTCTTAAAGGTCTTGCAATTTTTATAATTTTGTTAAGGATATCATACGCCGTCATTGTGATTATTTCCGGGTAAATCACTCACTCGCTCTTAATAGTGAGGTAGTAAATTAAATTTGGTCAAAATATATGGTGTGTCCAGCTCAAGCTGATGAAATTCCCTGCTGATAATCGATTTTTGTAAAAGTGAAGTTTATAAAACGAATAGAAGTACATTTAATATCAAAGAATTTTGTGTAATAAACCTATAGGTAGTACTGGACGAGATAGATCTTTATAGTTAATATTAGAACCAGAGCTTGCAAGCAGCAGCAACAACAACAATAATAGTAATAATTATTATAATAATTAATCATTTTTAATGACGCTAGCAATTGCCAGGATGCCGGTATATCGGAAGCGTATTCTATAGGAGCTCTTTTACACATCAGTGAATGTCCTGACACTCAAGGACACTCAAATACCATAGTTCTGTGATAGGACTGAGGCCACAACCTTGCACACAAAATGAGCATTCAACGCTAGACCGATGACTTAAAAGTGTCCTGTTTAACAACTAAATTATAATAAAGGTTATATCTAGACAATATGCAAAATAGAAATAAGAAATACAGGCTTATAAACAGAGCAATGCTAGTGTTTTTATAGTAGTCCAAAGCTAATTTTTTCATATTTTATACTTTATAAGTATTTTGAAAGAAGATTATAATCTGCTCAGAGATATTCTGTGTCTAATACTTTAATATTCTATATCTAGTGTTAAGGAAAAGACGTTACTGTAATTGCGAGTTACAAAATGCTAGTAGGAAAATCTTATCAGTAGTTTACGGAATTTATAGCCCAATACTAAAGTATAATATTGTTTTATTTTTAGTTTGTAATTATTATTTTTAGAACAGAATTCCTAATTCGAAATAGTTGGAAACCTAGGTGCACATCTGTTAGTCAAATAAAACTATGGATATTCAGAACAAGTCAAACTTCCTTTTTCTCACTTTCTGATGTTCTTCTATCAAAGTAAGGCAATCATATATATATATATTCATTTAATAAAGTTAAACCTCATAAATATATTATAAGCTATAACATATAAGTATATTATAAGTTTAATTATATAAATAAAATATATAAATAAAAAATATAAATAAAGTAAAATACTTATATAAATATATAAGTATCATATATTATAATTTCATAAATATATAATAAATTAATGTAAAGCATTATTGAAAAATTGAATGTAATTTTCAATTTCAGAGTACCGGACAAAATAGAAGTAGCTAACAATATTCTTGATAATAAGGCTGAAGTGTCAGAACTATGAAACTAAAACTGGGAACTGGGCACTACTCTATTGCTAGGTTTACACCCATCGCATTTAGGTTAATTGTATTCCCAGATTAAATTTGGTTAAAGAATACTCACTTGTTCCACCCATAAGTTGGTAGTCATTACTTGATTCTTGAGGTTCTGAAACATGAGATTCATTATCAATCAGTAAAAATAATGGTTTGAACTCCAACTCAGTCTCTTGAAACTACGAATAATTTCCGAAAAAATTGGAAATTTCTTTCCCTAGCTGAAGATGCATTACTACCGGATGGGCATATTCTGAATGACTATACAATTCATTGTATTAGTTTTTAATTTCGTATATTTTCTTTGAGTTCTTCCAACTGCGACTTTATATATGCAATGTATTTATTTAAAGTATTATTAAACTCTCGCACACGCCTTGTAATTCTGGTTCATATCTTTCCAGGCATAAAGAATATGGAAAAAGATCAAATTTCATAAAATTAATTTAAAGTTGAACGCTGTTATGAGCAGTTAATTATTAAGTTTGTGAAAACGTCACTGTCACTGTTCCGTTGTTGCACTGACAATAGAATGTGCATATTTTTTAATTCCTTTATTTACTAGTTCATTTCTTATTAATTTTTTATTTCATTACTTTTTACTTGAAGCAGTTTTGCTAGTATACTCGTAACAGGATTCGTGCGTTGATGTCCATTGTTAGTATACACGGAACTACAGGTGGTAGGCATAAATAATAAATAAAATATGTACAACGATACAATTATCACTCCCAATGAAATATTAATTGGAAAATGACACTTGGGTAGCAAACGTTTCAGACGTAAGATGAGGGTATCTGCCCACCTTCCTGACATTTTCCAAAAAGTCGTGAGGATTTAGGAAACCTCCTCGGTCAGCGAGGTCGATCATGCTGGGATTTGAAACGCGGACTTCCTGTTCACGAGTCCGTATACTGTAATGAGCTGACTTCCCGTGCTGGCTTTTGATCGTCTTAAAATATTTTAAAAATTCAGTAAATATAACCTCAAAATAAATAGCAACTATGCAAGATCCAATAGGGAAAAATGCCTGGAAACAGAAAAATGCATTATAAATTAATCTTAGCAATGCCAACCTATATTACAGAAGTAATACTATCAACAGTGGGGGGGGGGGGGGTTATTTTATGACACCACGGTAACAAAATTTCTGAGAAATTTTTAAAATACATTTCTAAATTTCTTTAAAACTGGGTATTATGTATTGTCATGTTTATAAAGGTAATATTTAACATTGTTTACCTATTAACTTTTACATGAATCACATTATACCGACGGGGGATACTTTAAGACCCCCTTGATATTTTATTATTTCTCAAAAAAATACCAACAACGCAAATTTTGATACAATTATACAATTTATTAATAGAAACAATAAATTAACAATTAAATGCAAGCCTTCAATCGAAAAATTAAAAGAGAGAATTTTATATATTACAGATAAAGTACCTGTGGGTTGGTATTGCTAGGGTTAATATCAAAATCATTGCTATTTTTATGTAGCTGAAAATTTGCAAGTTTTGACGAGCTTTTCTGCATATAAAATGCTACATATTTGCTATGTATGCGTGTCCTTTCCATCTAATTTTGAGAACTAATGCTGTTTTGTGGCAGTCAATGACCTACAATGCACATAATGCAAAAAACGAAAGACAGAATGCTATTGCCTGTGTAATTCTTCTTGCAAAAATAACAGAACAGAATATTTACTTCATAAATATGTGGTGTGTATTACATATACATATTATATATATTTCTTACTCGTCTGTATTTGTACTTACTTAACGGCATGACCATTAAAGCTGAGCCAAAGGGAACAGAGGACAACACAGATAAGTGAAGAACAATCCAATGGTTTCTGCACAGGAGATTATTGCTCAGGTAAAGGAGTACCTAGGTACGCAAGTTCATGGTTAAAACTGTTCGGAAGATCTTGAATAGGATTTGGTACAATAATTCTAGAGTCATTTGGAATTAAAATCAGCCAGAAAAAGCGTAACAGTTTACAAATGAATATGTAACCAAAAGTATGATTTGTGGGATGAAGTACTGTAGTCACATGAAAGCAAATGTAACATCTATCAGACTGTTGGACAAATACGAGTGTGAAGAAAGGTTAATATTGATGGGAGCCAAAGAACATGATAAAACGATAAAACATGTGAGCAGGGAGTAATGTTGTGGGGTTGTATGGCTTCTGATAGCATTGGAAACCTTGTATTTATAGATAGCAATATACATAAGCTTCAGTATAAAGTATAGTGCAGAACAATCTCAAGAGCAGTGTTGAGAAGTTGGGCTTAAGAAAGCACTTCCTTCAACAGGGCAATATCCTAAGCACACAATCCAGAGACTAATTCCAATTGAGCACAAGAAGACCGTTTGAGAAAGGTGGTAGCTAGGTTAACGCTGCTTTTCACCTTTTAGAATAATGGTATTCACTCGTTTAGCTTTGAATTTGTATTACTTTGGATTAACTTATTTCATTAATTTCACACACACACACACACACACACACACACACACACACACACACACACACACACACACACACACACACACACATATTCATACTTTCAGATTCTAGGGAAGATGTTTAATAGTCCAGGTTAAAGAAAAATTCCCACCTTTCCAACCCAGGACCCCTTGCACAGCACTGAGCTACGGGCTAGCCCAAATTTGTATACTGTTGGCGGAGATTATTGTAAATTATTGTTTCCAAACCGTATTATTTCAATATCTATATTCCAATATGTAGATTTAATGTTTTCTCTCACTATTTACGTTACAAATTTTTTTAAGACTGCCCTTTAGCTCAGTCTGTATAGATTCCCGGTTGAGGAGTAGGAATTTTTCTGTAGTCAAAATAATTTCATATCCTCCCGACAGTCTGGAAATATGAATGAGGTTGTCAATGTGAGTGTGTGTGTGTGTGTGGGGGGGGGGGGTGGTCATCGAATGTAAAAAAACATCCAAAAATGAAAAAGTCACGTATGGAGTAAACGGTATAGTACTACCTGCCTCCTAAAGAGTGCAAAGTTCAATGCTTTTAGGCTAGATGGCATAATGTGGCAATTGATAAACTAGAATGTGTAGGTTATGTTCAAAAAAGAATGGAGGAAACTGCCCAGTAGGCAATATGTTCCAAAGGAATGGCCACCGATATGACCACTGAAATAAAAGGCAGTTAGATCATTCTTTGAATTTTGTAAAGCGGCAATACGTTCTTCTTTATCTGATTACCCTCTCCATATGGAGAACTGTCACCCCCTAGGAGTTATGTAGAAGTCTATGCCTGCTGGGGAGCAGGCGACCTATAGACCTGAAAACGGATGGGCAGCCTAGCACCAAGTATGAGAGGAGGAAGAGGATGATATGAAATGCAGGCGAAATGGATGAATGGAAACATTATGGTGGAGAAGTTGGTGGAATGTGGTGGGAGAAACCGGTGAACCCGGAGAAAACACGCCCAGACGCAGCTTTGTCCATTACGAATAGCCCATATGGGTCCCTGAGATCAAACCGTCCGCCTTAGTGATAGGCGAATGGTTTATAACGTTTCGGCCACGGCGGCGCCCTAAAGGGGCAACTTAGCATACCAAAAACGAGACTAATTGAAATGCTGTAAATTCTACAGTACATTGAAGCTATCATCATCAAACTACAAACAAGGCACAGTTTTGCATATTTGTTTTGTTCTCTTAAGTTCTCTTAATAATGCTTATGTAATATTTTACATGAGGTGTGCATTAAATAGTGTGTTAGTTTTTTAAAGAGTATTCTTAGAGGAAATATTTCTATTTTTTCAGTGTCTAATGCATACACTACACAAAAGCATACACAAGAAAACACGTCTGTTCTTTGAAATACTTGAAAGAACTATTCAAATATATGATGTTCGAACGTAAAGTCTAACAGCCAAAATCAAAAAGTTTCAAACGTATAATAATAATAAAAAAAATTATTATTATTAATAATAATAATAATAATAATAATAATAATAATAATAATAATAATAATAATAATAATAATAATAATAATAATAATAATAATAATAATAATAATAATAATAATAACAATAACAATAATAATAACAACAATAATAATAACAACAACAATAATAATAACAACAATAACAACAACAATAATAACAACAACAACAATAATAATAACAACAATAATAATAACAACAATAATAATAACAATAAGTGTTACCAAAAATAAGTTGTTATCAAAGGATTGCCCATCTCTGTAGTATGCATGTGGGCGTGAGGTCGGTGGTCAACTCATTAGGCTGTCGTGCCACAAATTATAACTTATTCTGAAGATTAATAAAAAATCCCATACAGACAGTTCAGTTTACACATATTTGTCTCTTTTTGATAAAATGGACCTGCACTACTCGTTTAAAAGTAATATTCTACTTCCTAGTACAGCTCACAGTTTCTTATTTTTATGTTTATATGCTATGCTTATTATACTATGCTTAATATGCCCCTTTTGTAAGTGATCTGCTTTATTAGATTTTGAAATATGGAGTACCTTATAAGCCCAAAGAGTAAATCGCCCTTCAAGCTTATTATTCATTCCAAATGAATCATTTTGAGATATACTTTTAGAACTGGGACATTACTCAACACAATTACTCTATAATATTCCACATATAAGTATAGATAATTTGACATAGGATGATCTTACCACTTCAATGAGCTGCGATAGCTTCAAGCCCAGCCACACGGTCAACGTTTCTGTGTTGTTGATCACTGGTCGAATGAGGCGATTATAATTGCTGAGGAGATCGTCATAAAGTCTCTTGGCATCGGGATTGGCCTCATACTGAATCGGCTTCAAACCTGCAAATTGCATTGTGTCAAACATGAGCGAACCTCTTATCCACTCCCTTTTAAAAGCTTCACTTTCTACTCGCTATCGTCAGCACATTAGGGCCTTATCTTCAATCGCACATTTCTCCATCCATATTTTTCTTAAAGCTGACATTCTTAACTAGTCGTGGCTTCAAAGCAACGAATAATAATTTAAGTTACACCTTTTACATGTAAGGAAAGTATGTGTATAAAATAAACAGATTAAGATTTTAAATAATCATCAGATTTCAATAATAAGGGTGCTTAGCAAATTGTGGTCCAGATTTACCTTCTGTATATGGAAAAGCAGTAACGTTTATTACTTTCTCTACTGGTAAATAGAAGAAGTATTGTGTTCCACCCAAAAATTCATGTCCAGATTTCAGCGGAAATATGTTTTGAGGCCCCCTGAATCCAAAAAACAAAAAAATGCTCTTTTAGAAAAACGTTCGTGTGTGTGTGTCTGTCTGTCAGTCTATGGACAGCATAACTCAAAAACCAAAGTTGGTATTTAAGTTTAATGTCTTTCAAGGATGCGACACGAAGAGTTTGAAGAAAATAGTCTCACCCTAAACTACCCTTTACATGGAAAATTTTCTAAAATTTTGATTTTCTTGAAAATGACATATATTTAAGATATTCGTATGACAAATGAAACGTATATTTTGAATTTTCTGGCTACAGCCTATGTAGTCCTGTTTATTCTAAATGACTTTTGAATAACCGTAAGAAATAGACAAAATCTTAATGTACAAAAAATGTAGATCTCGCTAAAACACACAATTTATGTCTGCATAAATTTTTTTTTGTAGAGTGAACCATTTCGGAAATATTCCTTGTTATTTGCGTCAGTTTCGGAAAAAGAACTTTCGTGAAATGGGTCATCGTTCATTTTTTTATATGTTAAGCGTGTAAAGAGAACGAAATCTCAAAGCTTTAAAAGATTTCATTATCGCTCAAAGCCTACTGTATTCTAATATCCCCCTTGCACCAACAAGGAAACAAGCAATAAGATAATTTGTACAAATGTTGATCTCAACTAACGCGAAGAAGATATAGGAATAAGAGATTGTAAGAATGGTTAGTTCAAGAGTAGAGGAAGTCATGTGAGTGCAACACACGTCAGTTTTTTTTTTGTTTTTTTTTTTTTGTTTTGTTTTTTTGTTGGTTTTTTTTTTCATTGCAACCAGCAGAATAAACAAAACACAGTTACCTAATTATACCGTAATTTGTTCTTACAATGCTTTATTTTAGTTTTTAAAACAGTTAGCTCCCTTTGGATTGTGAAAGCTTAAAACATGGGACTGTGGGAGCTTCACACCACATGCCAGGCCGGCGAGTGGGAAAAGGCGTTCAAGGTCAGACTACCTCACGCAGCTGTTTGTGTGTACGTGACTAGCAACAATGGAAGTGGCTACTCTTTCTCTAGAGCTTTCGAGAAAGATCTGGTGGCGTGATCGCCGGCGTGTGTGTAGAAGTAGAGAAGTCTAACGTCATCCCCACTATATAAGGAGACCAGGGAACAGCAGTGAGTTTACGGTTACATACATGAGCTGGTCAGTGTGTCAGAGCGCGACAGCTGTGCGTGTGTGTGTCGTCGCGAAAGATATGTGGATCGTCATGAAGAAGACTAACGGGCGTCGAGAGATTGCATTGTCGTAGTGAGTGCATGAGAGACAGAAAGTGAAGAAAGACACGGAAAGGACTGAACAAGGTACGAAAGTAAAATTTGTGAGTTGTGATAGCACGAAAGACTACAGACTATGTTAACGACGAAGAAAACTGTGTATTTGTCATAAAATTTCAGAATACAACAAAGTGGCGGAAAAGTAACCAGACGGATTTTGTTATTTTCTCAGACTGGTCTCAGGAGTGGAATTCGTCGAAATTTGTCATTTTGTTGATTCGTCAAATTATCGTTTTGCTACAGTAGCTTTCTCCTTTCTAAAAGAAACGCATAGCAAACCAAAAATTTGAAAATAGCTAATTATAGCTAATGTGACAGTTACCAATATTTTAAGATGAAATCATATTTCGATTTTATTACGTAAGATTATAAATGCCAGCCTCTGAGGTATGGAGTTAGCGTGTCTCTCTCACGTTCAAGAAGACCCGAGTTGGAATCTCGATTAGGGCGATTTATCCGGATGAGGTTTCATCCAGGTTTTTTTTTTTTTTTTTTTTTTTTTTTTCCCTCCTTATTCTGAGAAGACAAATGTCGGAACCTGAGCTCATTTGACCAGGTCAAAGGACGTTAAACTTAAAATAACAAGTATTAAACATAATACACGAATCATACTGTGCTTCAAAATTAGAAACACATTCTAAAAATCATCAAGCTTTGAAGTTATTCTGATGCAAAAAGCATGCATTATTATACTACACAATAGCCGAGCGAGATGGCTTCGCGATAACGTGTGAGTCTTGCATTCGGTAGGTCGTGGGTTTAACTCCGATCTATGGTTTTTTCGGGGTTTCCCCGCATTACTAGGCGAGTGTTGGGAAGGATAATTGTATCCCCGAATTTCCTGTTCTCCCATTTCACCTCACTTCTCATTTCACTGCATCTTTCATTTATTTGGTTGTTTCGGGGTTCTAAGTTTCGACGGGAGTTTCGACGTGCATGGCAAGTGCTTGCTCTATGTAAATCCTCGAAAAATAATAAAAATACACTTTTCTCCAGTTTTATCTAAGATAATTACGGCGCAATGCAGGTGGTAATTAAGCAATAAAATGAATTATGATAACATTAAGATTATCTTTATCCTTCTTGGTAAATTTTTCAATGTTTCATATTCTTAACAAGTTATTGAAAGTTGTTAATAGCAAATGGGCAGATTTTGATACCCATATTCCCAAGCATTGCGTTATTTAGAACCACTTCAAGTTCCAAATCACACACATTCATTCTTTGCATAAATAATATTCGGTAAGACTTGCACCGCTTTTAAAAGAAAAAGAAAACATCGTCACTTTACCTTAATTATCATAAGCATCCATATAGATATTATTTAATTTTAAGAATACCACAGTCATACCTGCTATAGACTGCGAGAAAAGGTGAGCTGTTAAAACAGAAATCCGTAGCTGATAAGAAATAAAGGAAGGCATACTTTGTCTTTCTAAATACGCTGGAACAAGGACTATTTCAGACATAGCAAAGGTTACGAAAATCGTATTCTATTTAATTATTGTCCCAACAACAGCTGTACCTTTTCCGTTACAAACGATTGGCTATGTTCTACTTTTTCTCAGTTATAGGAAATTAAATGGATCTGAAGAGGATTTTACTAGCTAATTACAGAGAATTCAAAATACACAATTCGGCCCTCTAGTACCTCAAATCTGTGATATTTTAATCAATCTTCTACTGTCATTTTATGATGATAATAGCACAGTTTTATTTGAAATTAGGAATTTTCGTTAACATTTGGCTTTGCTTCCGTAAAGCATGTATTTCTTAAATATGAAAATGGAATTTATTCAACTTACATGTACTGTTAACGTACAGACACACACACACACACACACACACACACACACACACACACACACACACACACACACACACACACACACATGCGTCGATTTTTTTTTTATCTGTATTGGGATGCCAAGAGCATCAAAAATTTATTTTCAAAGGAAGATCCATATCCAATTTTCGGTAGAATGCCAAGCGCACGAATAGTAACAAAACAAATGAGTTATGATGGCAACGTGCTCCACATAAGCACGCTTCAATATAACGTTAGATTACAATCCAGTATTAACCATTACACAATGGTACTAATAAATTTGGCCTCATATTTTTTTACATAATACACAGTCATATCATTCAAGAATAGTATAAAATGGAAATGGGAATAAAATAACTAGCAGTTAGAGAACGTTATAAAATATTCGTTGATTTTTGCAGCTTTGAGCCGAAATGCACAACCAATTTGTCAATAAATGTTTAGAAAATTAAATACGTAGTAATAACGTACTCACCAACAGTAATATTTAAAAAGCTGAATAGCACCAGAATTCTGCGAAGTCTAAGCATTTCTGTGACCTCTATTTTCTTCCTGTATTTTCTTCCTTGGTCTTGTATTTAACTGTACATATCCCTCCTGTTCACCTGTTAAGAACAATTATAGCACCAAATACTTATTGCATTATTGTCATAAGTGTTTTTAAATGTAATGCCCACTTTTACGTGTAGTGCAAACCGGAGTGCGATCTAAGGGGCACAGATTTCTCACATGCGCAGCATCAATGCAACATGTCTGCTGGGAATCGATATCCGCTCTTCGCAGCGACACTACCGAGCAGCTTCGCAACCACGAGTTGATAGACATGCGTTTGATTTTCTTAACAAGTTTGGTTATCATTACTGATAAAGAGTAGTATTAATAACGTGTTTATTACTTTCTCTATTACTGACCTACAGTTAAAAGATATATTTAATTCCATCCAAATTTAAATGGCGAGATTTCACCATAAATACGCGATTCGAGATTCCCTGAATGAACAAAAAACACTTTCAGTATAAAGATCCATCTATCTCTCTGTCTGTCTGTCTGTCTGTCTGGCTGTCTGGCTGTCTGGCTGGCTCGCTGGCTGGCTGGCTGTCTGTCTGTCTGGCTGGCTCGCTGGCTGGCTGGCTGCTGCTCTGTTTGTCTATGATGAGCATAACTCAAAAACGAAAAACTAAACTTCGTATTTAAAAGGGAACCAAACATAAAAATCTGTTGTGTTGCACTCACATGACTTTCTCTACTTTTGTACTCACCATTCTTACAAACTCTTATTCCTATATCTTCCTCGTGTTAGTTAAAATAAACATTTGTACAAGTTATCTTATTGTTTATTTCCTTGTAGGTGCAAGGGGAATATTGGAATACAGTAGGCTTTGTGCGATAGTCAAATCTTTTAAAGCTTTGAGATTCCGTTCTCTTTGCACACGTAACATATAAAAAAATGAACAACGATGACCCATTTCACGAAAGTTGTAAGTTTTCCGAAACTCACACACATAACAAGGAATATCTCCGAAATGGTTCACCCTTCAGGAAAATTTATGGGCACATAAATTGTGTATTTTAGCAAAATCTACATTTTTGTATAGTACGATTTGGTCTATCTCTAACGGTTTACCAGTTATGCAAAAGTCGTCCAGAGTAAATACGACTGCAGGGGCTGTAGCCAGAAAATTCAAGATATACATTTCATTTGTCATCAAAATATCTCAAACATATGACATTTTAATCAAAATCGTTAGAGCCATTTTCAAGAAAATCAAAATTTTCGAAAAATTTTCCACGTAAAGGGTAGTTTAGGGTGGGGCTATTTTCTTCAAAATCTTCGTGTCACATCCTTGAAAGACATTAAACTTAAATACCAACATTGGCTTTTAACCGACTTTTCGTTTTTGAGTTATGCTGTCCACAGACTGACAGACTGACAGACTGACAGACACACAGACACACACACACGGACCTTTTTCTGAAAATGCTTTTTTTGGATTCAGGGGGCCCCAAAACATGTATTTCCGGTGAAATCTCGACATCGAATTTTTGGGTGGAATACAATACTTCCCCTACTTACCAGTAGAGAAAGTAAAAATGAATATTTCATTCATCACTTTGTTTACCTGTCATCAGGAAAAATGAGCAGCACACACGGTCCCATCATCCTAAGACAATAAGACAATGGTCATCGCGCTACAGTGTCTTCCTCAAACATTCATGACGTCATCGGATCACAGCTGCTAGGAATGAGCCAAATGTTATAAAAGATGTTCAGTATTAAATTAACAAGAATCCCATTAATTTTATTACAGGAAGTTCTAATGACTTTGTTAGTCTTCTTCTCCTTTACCTGATTACCATCCCCTTATGTAGGATTTACACCCCCTAGAACTTTCAAGCCTGTGCCTATGGTCAGATGCCTGTTGGGGAGCAGAGGAACCTTTGGACCGGACAGAGTGAAGACCTGACAGCGAGTGGTCAGCCCAGCTCCAGGTATGGATGAGCAAAGAGGACGATATGAAATGCGGCGAAATGGATAAATGGAGAGGTGATGGAGATTTGGTGGAATGAGTGACTGGGGAAACCGGAGAACCCGGAGAAAACCCGTCCATACGCCGCTTCGTCCACAATGCGAATACCACATATAGGTCCCTGGGAACGAACGTTCGCCTTGGTCATAGGCGAACGGCCTAACTGCTCGGCCCCGCGCCGCCTAGACTTTGTTATTTTGAACCACAACAAATTCAAGAAATGCAGCATTCTTATAAAGATTTCGAGAAAGGTGAACAGCGATAAAACTGCTGGCTGTACCCATTGGTATACCCTTAACCAGTTCCGAAGTATTCTATGTTATTTTTCTTTAACTTTCAAAATGTGCTACTTTTTTCAAGTGCTATCGCTGTTCGCCGTTTTATCGTGCCCATGTTAACTTCAGGTAGATAGAAGAATTAGCTTTTGTAAGAATAATGCATAAAAGAGTAGATAGGCAAAATCATGTGAATGTAGTATGTAACATTTTTAATAAAGGTCTTTGCGTGTTCTTCTCTAGAAAAGCGTAATTTAAAAATGGAAATCAGATAAAACCAACATTTTGTTTTCCAAGCAATTTGGCTTTTAAGGATGGAAAAAGAAATTCTCTTCACATCAAAATAAAAAAAAAAATCTTTGTTTAAATTAAGTGATAAAACATGCTCCAAAATTAATCATCTCGTAGATAGAAGTTCGAAATTATTTGAATAGCAAAAGTGCTCAAAGGATTATATAACGTAAAAGCATATACATTTATAAATTTTTAAAGGACACTTTTGAAGTGGCTGTTTGCCATGGCCGATTAAGGCGTTTACACTATGTGCAGATACAATAATTTCAATTCAAATTCCAAATGACAAGTGTAGAAATAATTAGGCTTATCGCTTATGGAATGTGAAAAGAGATGCTTTTGGGAGACAAGGAGGTAGGGCTTACAGATAAACACCGATAACCCTGCTGGTTCTTACCCAATGATGTGGCATTAACGAATTCCGAGATACTGTTTGTTATTTGCTTGAAGCGAGCGGGATGACTCATAGATTTTTCGGAAGTTTCCCCAGAAGTTTCTGGGTAACTCGCCCTGAGATGCCAACTGAAATCCTCTCAAATGTGAGGGCAGACATGATACCCCACATCAAGGAGTGAATGAGTGAGTGGTGGTGGTGCTAGGTCATTAGGGCCCAAAGTCCAAAAATAAAAACAAGCAACTATTAAAACCTCATCCCTAAAAAGTTAAAAAGTGAAAGTCAAAATAACTAAAAAATAGAAGTTAAAAGAACTAAAAATGAGAGTTAAGACAGTTAAAAAATAAAAAAGGTAAAAACGTAGCTTACTAAAAACGAAAGCTGATAAGACTTTTAAGAAGGCTAAAAAAAGTAACACATCCTAAAAGTCTAAATCCACCAAGATAAAAAACACCTTACACTTGCTTACCAAAATCAATATTGGCAATAAACCTGCAGTTAAGCTACTGGGTCGCTGCCTAAAATGGAGCACAGTGTAAGATCCAGGCCCACAGACTGGCGCTCACCAGCGTACCGCGGACAATCAGTAGGACATGTGCGACGGAGAGTGGAACATCGCACGTCGCACAGACAGGCGCCGTATCGCCACGCAATAGGAGTCCATGTGTGGCTCGAATGTGGCCTATCCTCAGGCGGGTTAAAATCACTTCTTCTCGCCTGCAAGATGTCTGTCAGGGTTGTACAGTGTACTTGATAGTCCGTAACTGAACGCCAGCTGACGCTTGCCAGGACTCCTTTCAGACAGCAAATAGATGGCGATAGAAGTACTTCTGCACATCTGCATGTGCAGCGTATGGGTGGAAAACTCCGGAAGGCGACATGTAGACTTAGCAGCTGCATCCGCCTCCGCCTTCCCAGGAATACTTACATGGTCTGGGCATCAAGTAAAAACGAACTGGTATCCGCGAGATAACACTGAGATATGAGTGTCTGCATTTTAAGAATTAATGCCGAGTTGCCAACAAACTGTTGCAGCGCCTGAATAACGCTCAGCGACTCGCAGCAGATAATAAAATATCCAGGAACTGAACTGGAGATAAAAAGTAAGAAATAAAAGATGGCAAACAGCTCGGTGGTAAAAACCGCAATGGCGTCTGGAAGGTGGCACGTGTGAACGTCACCATTGTATACAAAAACTGAACCTGTAGCACCACCCAACTGGTAGCCGTCGGTAAATACCGGAGTGTAAGTCCGGTAACGGCCCAGAAGTTCGGAGAAAAGTTGGCGAAACACCGAATGAGGGGTAGCTATCTTCGCACAGCCCGACAGCTCCAGGTCGAAGCGTGCACGCTGGAGTTGCCAGGGAGGACATCGGCCAAGTGAATGTCGCTCTACAGCTGGCAGTCGGCGGACGTTTGCATCGAGTAGTTCTCGAAACCACTTGAACGGGAGATGCATTCTGAGTGTAATGGTGCGCGAGATCAGGACGCAATACAGGTGGAAACGAAGGATGGCGTATATGAGCGGTCAATCTTGCCACGTAGGAACAAAGTAACAACGAGCGTCGGACAGACAGTGGAGGTTTGCCAGAATCGGGACACAGGCAATCGACTCTACTGGTGCGGAAAGCCCCAGTAGCGTGTGATGTATTGCGTCTAAAAGGCGGAGTTTAGAGGCGGACGCCGCGCCATAGATAAAATAGCCATAGTCGGGCAGCTAAGGCATAAACCTGTGGTGGTCGCAGATTTCAGCTGCTCAAAGCGGCGACGCGCATCCGGAAAAGTAAGGTGTTTTTAACGCGCAACTTCTATATACACTTCATCCAGAAACTTCGCACACTGACGCGTGCTAGATGGATGACTCGCTCCGCAGTTAACACAATAAGGGTCATGAGTACACGCCGTGCCCTCATGTGCCATCAAGTCACAACCCTCAACCCTCACAGATAGAAGGATGGGTGCACGATGTCTTCGTATGTCCGAACTTCTGACAACAGAAGCATCGCATAGGGTTTAGCACATACTGATGTATGGCTGCACGCTCGTAGTTGCAGTAGATGTACTCTGACAACTGAGTACCCTTAAACGTCAGAGCTCCGAGGCTCAAAAAGCTTGGAAACCACTGCTCTATGCATTAACTATAATTTTAACCACTCAACTCACGATAATAAGCCTGTATTTTGAACTTCGAATCACATATAAAATCTACTTCTAAAGATAACGTTACGTATTGCGTGTACATTAGAAAATATGGGTTTTTTATTTTCATTCTTCAGTGTCTCTTACTGCGCTTGTAATTTTCTCAGAAAGGGTTTGAAATAAACATAATAAAGATCATCAAATTACATATCATATTACAAATATATAATATTACAAATCATAAATTACATAGTTGGTTTTTCAATTTCTTATTTTCCCGGCACTTTTTTTTAATTTATTGGGACCTTTCCTGTATAAAGATACATTATCGTTTTACTAACAGAGTGCATACCAGTTCCCATTATACGTGTATTCAGGACATTATCCATTGATAAGCCCGAGAGTTTAGTGATCAAATGCCTTAAGATAATGCATATATCTGTGTGCCCTTTTTCCTTCGGTCATGTTAGATACCGCTCGAGTGGTTTGTTGTGAAGTACCATTCTCTGCAGTAGAGTATTCATACGCGGAGGAAGCGTCGGTAGCCCCTAAGTATCTGATGTGAAGGACGGAAGTCATTTTTGGAAACAAGTATTACTTATATTTCTTTGCAAGTAATGGTACAATTTGACGCGTTTGTATTACGAGTTATAAGAGAGACAGAAGAGAATCAATGCGGTTAAACAGTGTACCGGGATAATTCCCCTCTCTTAATAGTCACAATTTGGTACTATATTTCTTCCTTCTAGTGCTAACAAACCATTAAGAAAAGTGAAGCCGTACAAAATGTTCCCCAGATATGCTAGTCGCGAAGTCAGGTGTTCTGAGGGAATACATTACTAAGGTTGCCAGGAAATAACAAGAGAAATCTATCACAGATAACATATATTGCAATATAAAAAGACAATTAAGAAAAGACATAAATAAATGCAATCATAAAAAACCATGATTTACAGTTGCCACTACACTACCCTCACTTCACGTAACTTCCCGAAAGTTAATTATTCACTGAACAATCCACTGTAATTAAATCAGTCTTTCCTCCCTCTGAGTAACTGAGACAAAGTTATAGCTCAGATAAACATATAAATAAAACAAATGTAAACTAGACAATATTATAAATTATACAATGTGTTCCACTGACGAAGTTTGTCACTATGACAAATGTAATAAAGTCAAATGACAAAGTGTTAAGTTCCACTGACCTGTGCTTTTATTGTAACAAGATCGTAATATACGGTACCTACACAGTATTACTGGCCTGGAGATACGGAAATTTGCTGCCTTGGGTGAGATGGAAGAGACCTTCCCCATTAGACCTTCTTCTTCTAGGTAGTGGGCCTCCTATCCATACGAAAATGCACTCCATCATTTCCTCCAACCATCCAAAATTGGCGAATACCATGGAACCCAATCGCAGACCCATTCCTCTGTAGCCAGCTCCGCAAACTTATATGGAAGTTCCATTATACGTTGCATTCAGATACGCATACATGGTATCACTACTTCGGACGATAATAATTCTGGACATGACAAGAATCTGTCATCTAAACCCAGTCGAACTAATTATGAGTATGGCATGACTTTGTCATCCCTCACGTCGATATATGCTACTCGAGGCATTCTTGCAGGCATCGCTACTACTGCTGCCCCATTACACGTCGCTAGACTCCGTCACTCTGCCCACCTCAATTTCTCGTGTTTTTTTATATGAAATACACACGAGCTCCAGGTGTGCCAACCATATGAATTAAAATATCCGGAGTGAGCGTTCGGAGAAGAAATCTTTCCTCTGCTCTCAGTTTCTCGTTACAACAGTTGGTAAACAGTTGTCTCATCCCCTGGATTAGAATGAAGAACATAAACATAGGAGTGCATTGTTTGCTTTGTGTAACATACAAATGAGGTTGATAGTTGTTTCTAGTTGGTGTATTATGAGCTGTAGTACTATCTTTTCGTGGTTCACGTAGAGTGCCTTGCTGACCATATAGTTGTCGCAAGGTGACTTTTAGTTTTTGCGGACAAGGGAACAGTTTTCCGTATACAGTTTATGCAAACTGTTGGTGCTTCAGGGACTTGGTGCATTTGTCTGACGCCAGCAATAATTTCTGCTATGATCAGAATTCTGATATTTCATACATTGAATTACACTGCGTTTAGGTTTCGGTGGTTAACCTTGACTACTGCGTAATACAACCTAATTCGTAGATACGTATTTTTATTATTGGGGTACGTTTTGAGGTAAAAGAAGGATAAAGATAGGGGTATTTTACTTACAGGATGCTACGCAGAAAGTATTTGTAATAGGGTCGTAACCTGGTATTGCACGCAGAATGTAAGTCCTATAACTCTAAAGACTCGCTTTTTTTTTTTTTTTTTTTTTTTTTTTTTTTTTGGGGGGGGGGGGTAGGGGGGTGGGATACTTGGAAAGTATAGTATTACGAAAATCATCAGTAGTGTCAAGTAGAAATTTAATGTTCTGGTTATGAATGATAGGCCTGAAGAGGGCAGTATTTAGTACAGTGGCGTTATGTAAAATTGTATTCTTATTGCGTATGTTATTAACATAAATCGGAGGGGGTTTTGGGCATTTCCCGGGATGCGAAGGTAGTTCCAAATCCTGGTGACGGTTGATAGGTTTATCAGAGGAGCAAAGGGATCTTCAATTACAAACGCAGATGGATTTTCGCCACCAGTACCACTTTCATTCGTTTTTTCACATTCCGTGATGATTGATGCAAATAACCTAAGTATAAAATTTCTAGAAACTTGAATCCCTACTCATTCCCATTTTCACACTAACAATTATTTTCGCGCTTTTATGGGAAGGAGGCAGCGCTGAAAAAGAATTACATTGAAATCATTCTATTTAGTGATATTGTCATAGCTTTGTGGGACAGCACTTGTTGTAGAGGAAGGATTTCCACGTTCCTGTAACTAGCACGTCTATACGGACCTTTGAACTTAAATTACTTTTGACTTCAAAACCAAAAAAACACGTGTTTTTGTTGAAGTAGAAAACACGGGGTTAGTTGCATATAATCCTATACTTAACCCCCTCAAGGCATAAGCAGTGTTTCCGGGAATGAGAAGTAGGCAAGTCACTCCACAAGTCATCAAGAGTAAACAGGACTAAATAGGCTATAGCTAAAAAATTCAAAATATACATTTTATTTGCCATAAAGATATCTTAAACATATGGCATTTTAATCAAAATCGTTAGAGCCATTTTTTAGAAAATCCAAATTTTCTAAAAATTTTCCATGTAAAGGATAGTTTAGGCTGGAGGAATTTTCTTTAAAACCTTTGTGTCGCATCCTTGAAAGATGTTAAACCCAAATACCAACTGTTTTAAATGACTGTTTTTGAGCTATGCTATTCACACACACACACACGCACACACACACACGCACACTCACACGCACACGCACACGCACGCGCACGCGCACGCGCACACGCACACGCTCACGCTCACGCGCACGCGAACACGCACGCGCACACGCACACGCACGCGCACACCACACACACCACACACACCTTTTTCTGTAAATGCTTGTTTTTTATTCAGGGGGCCTCAAAACATATTTTCGGTGAAATCTTGACATCGGGCAGCACCATGGCCGAGCGGTTAGAGTGTTCACCTACCACCTAAGCGGTTCAGGTTCGATCCCAGGTACATGCATGTGGTATTTTTGGACGAAGCGGCGTCTCAGCGGGTTTTCTCCGGGTTCTCCAGTTTCCCTCGCCACCCATTCCACCGATTGCTCCATTATCTCCTTTCCAATCATGGATTGCGCCTACATTTAATATGATCATCCTTTTCCTCACTATCACACCTGTTGCTTGGGTGACCAACCGCTTCCAGGTCTTCACTCTGACCGGTCCATAGGTTCCTGTACTCCCCGAAATGCGTCTGACCCTTGATACTGGCTTATAAATCCTAGGGGGTGTAAATCCTACATAAGGGGAGGGTAATCGGGTAAGGAAAAAAGAAAAAAAGAACCCCGACATCGAATTTTTTGGGTGGAATACAATACTTCTTCTGCTTATTATACGCGGTAGAGAAGATAAAAATGTATTTTCTGGATTCAGGGGGCCTCAAAGCATATAGTCTCGACATCGAAATTTTGAATCGAGTACAATACGTCCCCTACTATAAGTAGTACAGAATGTAGGGATATGTGGGGCAGAAATTACCGCGTTTGATTATAAATATGGCTGACTTGTTCTGCAACAGCACAACAAAAAGCTCCATCTCATCACTCACACACAGTTTGATAGCAACTAAACTGTTTTGAAACCGTCCCATCTTACAAATAGACTTAACATTTTAGTGAAAACGAGTCACTTTAATTGGAGTTTATATTCTACTTAATTGAGTGGTAAAACTTTATCAGTTTCTCAACCTTTCTCCTCGCAGAAAATAATGGCATTTCAAGTAGCTATTTTACATGGCCTTGTCGTGGTGGCCAAAAGTTGGAAGAGGTGAGACTTTTCTCAGACTAAAATATCGTGGATAACAAGTAAGGTACTGTTTACAATTGGAGGTTCAGTAATAATTGATAGATAATAGAGCTGGGCAACTCTATCGCAGGTACAGCCAGACACTGACTCGAAATATATTTTTTCTGTTCTTTTGTCTTGGCTAAAGGATATTGTGTTACAGTTACGGCCCAAGCTTATTGCATAGGAGACGACCGACCTACTGACCGATTCAAGAGATAATTAGACGGAATAGCGCTCGTATAAACATAACCGTTATGGAGAGATAACCGGATTCTTATCTTTGAGTGAGATGTATCTGCGGTAGCATGCATTCGGGAGGTACTCAGTTCAAATCCCACCAGGACTGTCCTCTCTGATTGACCTTTTTTCTAGGTTTTACTCAGTCCTCACAACTGGCACATGCCGGGGAGATATCCTTAAGCCATTTTTCTTCAAAAATGTCCTTTCTCAAATATAATTCATTTTATGCGTCATCAGTGACCTGAGCCTTTAGTAAGAACGGGTGTTAAACAGAAACAAGAAAGCGGATTATTCTGGAAGTTTGTCCCTTGGGATCCCGCGAATATTCCAGAAACTCTCCATCTTGTATATAAGCAGCATTACTGGGAGTGAGTCAGTTAGTGAATAAGATGGTGAGTTCTTGATGCATAAAGGTTGGTTCCATGACTAAGGTTGTGAAGGCAGTTATGAACGTATGATATACAGAAGTACTGCCACCGGAGAGATTAGAGAGCCCTTGTGTTCGACGTCCCAGGGAATAAAACAATTCGCGCGTACTTCGTTACGACACTAAGAGCGAGCAAAAGTGAAGTAACTATAAAAAATGCACTAAATCACATTAGAATCTGGATACAGTCACAATATCACGCATCTGCAAAGTAATATAGTGTTGGTTTCGAGACAGTGTTGTGAAGAAGAAAAAAAGAATAAGATGAAAGAAGAACATCTAGGTTTTAATGCTTGGAGCTATGGCCATGACAATTACATTAGCAGAGACTTTTCCTACCTTTGAAATGTAGCAGATTAGAAAATGAAATGCGTATAATCTGCTTGCAAATTTGTTGGTGAGTAAACCAGAAACGTACAACATTGCTGATAAATAGTGCGAACTCAACGTTATTCTAATAGGGGAACACATTTTCATCAGTTTCAGACTGTTGTGCGCAGGTTGGTGAAGTATAAAATAGATTTTTGAGTAACTCAACTGATCTGCAATAACCCACATACTCACATACTGAGTGACTTACTGATATATTTGTCTTCTGAAAGTAACAACTTTACACAATAACTATTTTAGTAACCTTTGAATATAAGAAACTCCATTCTTGAAAGTAAGGTCAACCAAATTAAATAAATATGTCATTCATCATATTAAAATACATTCGTTGTAATAAATGAAAAATCGATGTCTGCTTTTGTTTCTATAATGGAGAAACCTAGTGAGGGTAAATTGAAACTAATAATTTTATTCAATGTGCTCATTCTTTAATTAAAGTAAAGGTCTACACAAAATCTTATTTTACAGCGAACGTTCAGATAGGACTACTTCAGTTTGTATTCATATTACAGATTTTCATTGGACTACGTTTCCAAACAATTCAGGAACGATGTATTTCTGTGTTCGCAGTCACAGCTCAATATTATCTGAGGCCGTATTATTTTTTTTAAAAAGAAGATACTATACATAAATTAATATTATATTTTACACAAAAATAGTAACATATATAAGTAACATGGCTTCCTCTCTAACGGAAGCTTTTTAAAACAGGGAGTAGATACTTCATCTCTTGCTGATTCCAAATCGTAGCCCCTTGAACCGCCCATCGGTCATGAGATTATTCAACAGAGCAAGAATCTGTGCTACTGTCATGCTGCTCTTTGCATTATCTGTAACAGAAAAACATTCTTAATGTTAATAGGCTAATCGATGCATGTTAGCATAACAAATTGGGATAGGATCATCAACGATCTCAAATTTGTTCAAAGAAACAAATAATACGTGTATTTTTTTTTCTCGTGAGGCTATTTTCAAATTGCTAGGACTCATAGACAATGGACTGCTTTTGCAAAATGAACTCAGAAAGATGTTTGAAACATTTTTTACTTTACTGGAGCGTAAGGTGTTAGGGTATATTCATTTGCGGAAGGGTCCAAATAAGGTTGGTTTTGCAGGTCTTTTACAGCCTTTTGGAGATGTCATTAAGCTTTTTAAGACTTTAAGTTTAATAAGCTAATATCCTTCAAAGTTGTAAATAAATAAATTTTATATTTAAGTCTTTCATATATGTTGGTTGACATATTTCAAGTTTACTGGTATTCTGTTTACAGGCTGGAAGTACGTTCCAAAGAGAGACCTCATTTAGGCAATTGACTTAAGGCTTAGAAATTAAGATGCAAGATTTACAGTCAGACATAGAAGAGCTCAGATATTATTTTGTTTACTTTTTATTTTCCATTAACTTCTGCCGTAAACTTATGGATAAATGAGAAAATGAAGTAATTCGAGGTTATATGTCTTCAACACTTAACTCTGAAATGCATAATGTTGCTATTTGGTAACAAATATGCTTAATCAACATTTTTAATACTTTAACTGTGCTTCTTGTTATTTTCACATGATATTGACATTTCACAACAAAATAAAATAAATTTTAGTTATTTAAGATCATAAATGTATTAATTTATTTCCGTCTTATTGTAGTGTTTTCAACAAAAACCAAACTCCATGCAACTGCACACACATGACAGATTATGTGACTCCCCTCCCTCATCCTTTACCACAGGCACATTACACTGCAGTGTGTGGAATTCGAACTTTGAACTCGCGCCATTGGCTTTGAATGGATGGTAAGTCCATTTTTTTACCTGAATGATCATGACTTGTTGAATCACTTCCATTAAGGTGCCTGTGACAGGGATACCTAAACCGGTTAAGGAATTGGAAGAGTGGCATATGTAACAAAATAATTCATGCAATAGAGGGATAAGCACACCAAGTGCATAACATAAGCGTTTAGCTATAGTAATGTAGACCACCGCTTCTAAATAGGAGTGAGTATATGTGTAGGGTTTAACGGCCCGTCGACAACGAGGTCATTTGAGTCAAAATAGGCGTGACGAAAAGTTGTTTTGTAGTTATGTTTGGACTCTGCCATTTCCGCCCTGGACGGCCGCTTGCCTAGAGATTAGAGGAGACGTAAACAAAGCCACGTGCGTTTTGACCACAGCGCGCCCTCTTGACGCTTTCGCCGTGTAAATAGTCCCTTGAAGAAATAATGTTACTGAGGTCTAAAATGTCATTTAATGTTTGCTAAAGCATGAACTAAGTGTACTAAGCATAGTTAAAGTGTAAGAATACGCAGTTAAGTGAATTTGTAACCAGCCTAATTCATTCTGCGCGCGCATTATTCAGTATGAAAGTAACATGGCGGAACAAGTTAGTGTTGTAAAACATAAGTGCGACAAACCGTTGCGAAGTGGTGAAAAGACAACAATATTGAGCATATTTAACAAGTTCTACGAGAAATATCCTGAACTTGCTATCGAAGACGTGATGAAATTAACAGCCGAGTTTACCGGTGTGTCAGTTGCAAGTATTTACAGTACACCCAAAGAAAAATCGTC